>AWOL01S0010298.1:47955-70792 GCA_000715115.1 Nicotiana otophora | reverse complement strand
TAGAAGCCCCCCCCCCCACTCAGGTAGTTTGACATGTGTGAGGAGAGCTTTCAGAAGCTTAAGACTTCTTTGACTACAACTCCGGTTTTCGTATTTCCCTTAGGATCGAGGATGTATACTGTCTATTGTGATGCTTTTCATCTTGGACTTGGGTGTGTGTTGGTGAAGGACAATAAGGTGATTTCCTATGCGTCGCGCCAATTGAAGCCCCATGAGAATAACTATCTAATGCATGATTTGGAGTTAGTCTCTATTGTGTACGCACTCAGATTTGGAGACATTACTTATATGCCGTGTCTTGTGAGGCTTACACTGATCATCAGAGTCTTCAACATCTATTCAAGCAAAATGATTTGAATTTGAGGCAGCAGAGGTGGTTAGAGTAGTTGAAGTATTATGATATTACTATTTTGTATCATCCAGGAAAGGCTAATATGGTAGCAGATGCTTTAAGTAGGACGACATAAAGTATGTGGAGTTTGACATTTATTCTAGCTTTTGAGAGGCCTTTGGCTATAAGAGTTTTTTCTTGTGTTATTACGCATTCGTCCTTGATTAAGCGCATTAAGGCTCGTTAGTATGATGATCCCTATTTGCTTGTCCTTAAGGACACGATGTTGCGAGGTTATGCTGAGGAGGTGGTTAATGGTGATGATGGTGTATTGTGACTTCAGGGTCGGATTTGTGTTCCTAATATGGATGGCTTGAGGGAGTTGATTATTTAAGAGGTTCATAGTTTGTTGTATTCTATTCACCCAGGTGCTATGAAGATGTATCATGATTTTAAGTAGCATTATTGGTGGCGGAGGATGAAGAAAGACATTATTGGGCATGTTTTGTGGTGTTTGACTTGTCAGTAGGTCAAGGGTGAGCATCAGAAACCAAGTGGTTTGACTAAGAGATTGGTAAATTAGAGTGGAAGTGGGAGCACATTAGTATGGACTTTTTGGTAGGATTGCCACGGACTTTGAGGAGATTTGACGCTGTTTGGGTCATTGTGGATAGACTGACCAAGTCTGTGCATTTCATTCCGGCCATGACTTCTTACACTTTAAAGAAGTTGGCTTATATCTACGTCAGAGAGATTGTCTTCTTGCATTGTTCTTGTTTCTATCATCTCGGATTGGGGTGCTCTGTTTACATTGCATTGTTTGAGAGCTGTTCAACATGAGGTTGGCACGTAAGTGGAGTTGAGCACTGTATTTTACCCTCAGATGAATGGGCATTCCGAGTGGACCATTCAAATCTTGGAGGATATGTTAAGGGCCTGTGTTATTGATTGTAGTGGCCAATGGGATCAGTTTCTACCATCAGCGGAGTTTCCTTACAATAACAACTACCCGTATAATATCCAAATGGCTCTGTATAGGGCAATATATAGGGGCATTGTCATTCTCCGGTTGGTTGGTTTAAGCATGGTGAGGCTAGGTTGTTGGGAATAGATTTGGTTCGTGATGATTTGGATAAGGTGAAGTTGATTCAGGAGCAGCTTCATATAGCGCAGTCCAGGCAGAAGAGTTATGCTGATAGGAAGGTTCATCATGCGACTTTCATGGAGTGTGAGAAGGTTCTTCTTAGGATTTCTCCTATGAATGGCATAATGAGATTTGGGAAGTAGGTCAAGTTGAGTCCTTGGTATATTGGTCTATTTGAGATTTTGGAGATAGCTGGTGAGGCGGCTTACAGACTTGCTTTGCCACCTAGCTTGTCGGTAGTTCATCCGGTGTTTCATGGTTCCATGCTTCAGAAGTATTATGAAGACCAGTCGTATGTGTTTGATTTCATTTTAGTGCAATTGTATGAGAATATGGCTTATGAAGAAGAGCCGTTGGCCATTTTGGAATGGAGGTTCGGAAGCTGAGGTCAAAAGATATTACCTAAGTGAAGGTTCAGTGGAGAGGTCAACTGGTCAAGGGGACGACTTTGGAGACCGAGCATGATATGTGGAGTAGATATCCTCATTTTTTCATCATTCCAGGTATGATTCAAATCTCGTTCGAGGAAGAATATTTATTTAAGAGGGAAAGAATGTAACGAACCAACCGGTCATTTTGTGTATTAAGCCTCGTTCCCATATTTGATGCTTCACATATGTGTGTTTGTTGTTTTGTGACTTGTGGGGAAGGCCGATTTTGCTTCAGGAAGGTTTCAGAGCGATTTGAAACAGTTAGTCTCATTTTGGAAGCTTTGTAAGAATTGACCAAGGCCTGACTTTTGAGTAAACGCCCTTAGCTTGGTGATGTGATGGTTCCAATAGGTTCGTATGGTGATTTTGGACTTGGGTGTATGTTCGAATTTGGATTTGGAGGTTCTTAGAAGGTTTTTGCTTTATTTGCCGAAAGTAAGCATTCTAAAGGTTTGGAGAGTTTATAGGTTTGATTGGGAGTTGACTTTGACGTTATTGTAACACTCCCTAAATCTGAATTAGTTGTGGATGCATTAAATGAGTATTAATGTGACATTTTAACATGTGAAGTCCTATCGGGATGAGTATGGGTGGAAACCGTTGTTTTGGAATCAAGACCGATAGTGAGGTGCATAAAATTTGATAGAATCGACTAAGTTTATGGGAGGTCCGTCTTATAGCCTTAGACAGTGCAAGGCCAGGAAAACTCACAGCCATAGACAATGCAAGGCCATGAAAACTCACGGCCATAGACAGTGCAAGGCACTGTAGTTTTGGCGCCTCTGATGGTGCCCCTGACAGTGCAAGGTACTGTAGTTTTGGCGCCTCTGATGGCGCCTTGCATAGTTATTTTGGCTCCTCTGATGATACCTCGCGCCGACGATGTTTATCCGAGCTACTTTTATTTTCTCCTCAAGTTTTGGGATGCGTACACTTATTTAAACCCTACCTCGTTCCCTATAACCCCAAACACGTAAGTTTTCTCAAGAAAGGGAAACTCTCAAGAACCCAACTTCCCCTAGGTCCCACCATCATCTAAGTTGAGTTCTAAATATGATTCTAAGTTAATTTCAATTCTCCAACACCTTATTAACATTGGAAAATCCTTCAAATCATTAGATATTCGATCGAGGTATCATTGTTGAGAAAAGAAACCCTAGAACTCGAATGCAAGAGGATTGAACTTCAAAAAGGTAATGCATCTACTCCCTAATTATTTATAACTATGAATTGATAAGTTTTTTGGGGAATAGTAGATGGGTTTGATAAAGGGAATCAAATGAACTATGCTAGGGTTTTGGGTTGTTGACTTATGATTGCTGTAAATATTTGGTTGATGAGAAATGGTGTTAGTTACAACTATTTGGGATTGTAGAATCACCTAGAAGTAGTAGAATGAGAACTTGGTGAAGAAAATACCAATTACTAAGGGTTATGAGGCTTTACGCCCATAAGGTGTTTGATAAAATGTATAAGTAACTAAAACATAAGCATTAGTGTTTATATTGGCTCCTCTTGATATTTATTGACGTAGATTATCGTTGAAAGAGGCACCGAACATTGTGATACGCTAAAAAGGACCATAGTCAAGGTATGTGAGGCTAACTCTCTATGTTTGGGAATGTTAATGATTCTCCCTACCCTACGTTTCTTTTATAACGTCACTAATTGCCTTAGAAATATATAGTTAAGCCTAGTTCCTTGAATAGTTTCAGAACTTTTATTCTCTAGCTTCATAACTCATTCATGACTTTCATTATGAATGTTCTAAGCTTAGTGCGTAATAAATATAGACTTGGGTTTGATTCCCATGAGTGTCAGTCTAGATTACTCAGCATGTCATAAACAGTTGAAGTTTCAGTTTTCATAATCAGTTCATGAATACATATCTCAGTCTAGTCTTATTCAGTAATCCAGTATCATGTAACTCAGTGTGATTCAGTATTTCAGTATCATGTATTGCAGTATGATTCTTAGTTCTCGATTTTAAATTCCTGAATGTTGAACACTTGTATTTGGGCCTGAGGCTGCAGTTAAAGCTTTATGCATCTTTGGGCCTGAGGTCGCAGTTAATGCTTTATGCATCTTTGGGCCTGAGGCCACAATTTATGGTTTATGCATCTTTGGGCATGAGGTTGCATTTATGTATACGTATACTTGGGCTCGAGGCTGCAGCTTATGCACATATATATTGGGCCTGAGGCCGCAGTTTATTTATTAAGATAAACAGGTGGGTCATCATTCAGAAGAGGGAGTATTCATATCCTTACTTCCTTTGTTCAGTTCAGTTATCAGTTATCAGTCTTTTCAGTTACCAGTTATAATTTTAGTTTCAATTTAAGCTGTTATCATATCAGTTCTCAGTTATTAGCTCATTTTTAGTTTCATTATTTATAGTTCTTTCTTTCAGTTACTTTACATACTAGTGCAATTCAAATGATTCAGAGTGCTATGATTCTCGTACTAGCTATTTGCTGAGCCCCAGTTCTTTCGGGGCATTATTATTACCCTACAATCTTTCAGTATTTACAGACAGTCAGTGTTCTTAGTATTTCATTAGAGGCTTCATAGACTAGAATAACAGTTAGACAAAGTCGCATGATTTTCATGTCAAATAATGTTGGCTACAAATATATTTCAGACTTATGTTAGTATTTCCGCACATTGATTTATATCACTTAGACTTTTAGTATATCATCATGTGTTAGTTTATCTTTAGCATTCAGTATGTTATGATATCACATGTTGATTTAGTCAGCCAGTTGGTTTGCTCAGTCACATGTAGTCAGGCATCGGGTGCCGTGTTACGTACAAGCCTAGGTTCGGGGCGTGACAGGTATCGGGATTCGATTGGTGTTTCGGGAGTTTGGATAAGTTCATTTAGTTAATTAAAACTTGTGTGCAAAGTTTGGTTGAAAACCGAAATATTTAGGTATGATTTGGACGAGTTTGGCAAAGCTAGAAAGTTTGGAAGTTATGTAACGACCCAGCCGGTCATTTTGTGTATGTCAGCCCATTCCCCTATTTGATGTTCCCCATATGTGTATTATTTTGGGTGACTTGCGGGGATGGTGGGGATTGGGTTCGGGAAGGTTTTGGAGTGAATTGAGACACTTAGTCTCATTTTGGAAGCTTAAGTTGTAAGAGTTGACCTAGGTTTAACTTTATTGTAAATGACATCGGATTCGTATTTTGATGGTTCCAGTAGGTTCGTATGGTAATTTTGGACTTCGACATATGTTCAGATTTGAATTTGGAGATTCCTAGGTTGATTTGTCTCTAATTGTTGAAAATTAAAAATTTGAAGGTTGAAAAGTTCATAAGTTTGACTAGGGGTTGATTTTAAGGCTACAGGGTTTGTATTGTTGTTGTTGTTCCAGAGATTGGAATAGGTCTGTTTTGTCATTTGGAACTTGTATCCAAAGTTTGGGTTCATTCCGAATTGGTTATGCTTGAATCAGATGCTTGGTTTGAAGTTGGAAGTTATGAACTTAAGAGATTAATTTTGAGCAACAATTCTTGGTTTTGATGTTAATTATGGTGTTTGTAGTCTTTGGATAGGTTTAGATTATGTATTAGGACTTATTGGTACGATTGGATGGGGTCTTGAGGGGCTCGAGAGTGTTTCAGATGGAGATCATTTGGGAGAAGTTGGTAGTATTGGTTCTGGTGTGTCGCACCTGCGGAACTTTGGTGCAAGTGCGAGATCGCAGGTGTATCGAAGAGTCCGTAGAAGCATGATTGGGCTTGGGCAGGGGAATTCACAGATGCAGAGGTCTGTGCGCAGATGCGCTTGTGCATATGTGAAGTTATGTCCTCAAGATAGGATCTGCAAAAGTGCATGTTAGACCGTAAGTGTGAGTGGTCAGGACTTTTGTGAAACTCGTAGAAGAGAGTCTTTTGTCGTAGAAGCGACGTTGCAGAAGCAGTAGAATTAGTTGCAGATGCGAAACCAGTGGGCAGAATATTATAATCAAGGGTTTGGCTTCATCTTTTTATATTTTTAGATTGGGATCTCGGATTGGGGCGATATTTGATGTGATTTTTATCCACTTGGATTAGGTAAGTGTTCTTAACTCAGATTTGATTATTATTCGTGATTCTATCCTTGATTTGGCTTTTGGTTGATGTTTGGGGGGAGGGGGTTGTAAGAAATTTTGGAGAATAAATAATTAAGATTTCCTCGATGCGGAGTCAGCTTTGGATGAAGCTTGTATATGTGGACTCGTGTTGGAATGGGTGATCAAGATTTGTGACTTTTGTCGGGTTCCGGGGTGCGAGCCCAAGTTGACCTTTTAGTTGACTTTGAGTATTTGATTAAAGATCGAGCCTTTATGCTCTGTTATTGTTCCCTTTATCATTATTTGACACCATGGTATGTTATTTGATTAGATTCGAGCCATTCAGAGGTCGATTCATAAGGGAATGTTTTTTGGAGTATTGATTTGGCTTGTTTGAGGTAAGTATCTTGCCTAAGTTTGGTTTGAGAGTAATCTCGTTGCCTATGTTATTTGATATATTTGTTGGGGTGATGCATGTATGAGGTGACAAGCATATATGCTACATCGTGGTTATCCATAATTCCAACAGACTTTAGGCTATTATGTGCCTTGTTTTTCTATCATGCCTCCTTGTTACCATATTTTCTCTACTTGTATGAATACATGAGCTATTATTCATGCTAGAGATCATGTCTAGGCTATATGCTTATCCGTTTGAGACATGATAGAGTTGTTTTTCTAGGTTGAGCTGTTTGCCTTGATTGTGGTCATATTTCTTTTCAGTCATGATATTATATCCATGTGCAATATGACCATCTCTGTATGCTTTTTATATGTTATCTCACATGTTGTTAATGTCCTTACTTGTGTGACACAAGTTTGAGCAAATTCGTGGCACATTGGTATAATTCGTGCGTATATTGATTTTGATACTGATATATGTTGGCCTATGGTGATTTGAGCGGATTAACGACTGAACTTAGGTTATAGAGCCGTGCTAATATTGATAGTGAGGTGACATGTACGTCGTGCCTCATATTGGGCTGAGTGGTATTGATAGTGAGGTGTTGTGTATGCCAAGCCATTTAGGCTGAGTTATGATGATCGTTGACTTTTGATTCGATCAGTGCTTGGGCTAGGATCCTCTCATCCGGCGTCAGGTGATAACCCATGCTACTTTGGGCCCAGTGAGTGCAGGCACTTGATACGTGCTTGGTGAGGGTCTTATGTTAGGTACCCGTACAATGTTGAGTGTGTGCGTGTGTGTGTGATGATGGAACGGTACTTTTGCCAGGTACTATACATGTGCTGTGATTTGGTATTTTTGATGATTAAATTGCGATGTCATGGATTTTTTGCATGTGTACTTGTCAAATTTGTTTGATGATTAATCTGCGATGTCATGGATTTTTGGCATGTATACTTGTCGTGTAGGCATAGAGTTGTATTTCCTTCCTCATGCCAATTGGTACTTGATATCTCTATTTGATGCTAGAACTTGGAATCACATTTAAATTGATAAATCCATGTCTAAGTGATTTTTATGAAAAGATTTATGTCTTAACTGTTATACTTGAAAAGTATGCTTATTTATCCTCTTATTATGAAAAGGTTGAACTTTTATTACTTGAGCTACTTTTCCTTTTGCCGTCGTTATACTGTTATTGTTGTTGTTGGCTATTGAAAATGAATACTGGACTTTGCCAAGCTCGTCACTTGCTTTCCACTCGAGGTTAGGCTTTTTACTTATTGAGTAAATGGGGTCGGTTGTACTTATACTACACTCTGAACTTTATGTGCAAAAAACACTAAATCCTCTTCAGCTTCTAAGCAGTAACCTCAAAGGAGAAGCCATGGCGAGAATAAATGTTCATGAGCTGAGGGGCAAGTCGAAGACAGAGCTGTTGGCTTAGTTGAAGGATCTGAAGGCTGAACTTGCCCTTCTCCGTGTTGCTAAATTCACTGGTGGTTCCCCTAACAAGCTATCCAAAATAAAGGTTGTAAGGTTGTCGATTGCACAGGTTTTAACTGTGATCTCACAAAAGCAAAAGTCAGTCCTTCGGGAAGCTTACAAGAACAAAAAGTACTTGCTTCTTGACCTTCACCCCAAGAAAACAAGGGCAATCCACAGACGTTTGACTAAGCACCGGGCATCCTTGAAGACAGAGAGAGAGAGAGAGAGAGAAGAAGGAGATGTATTTCCCTATAAGAAAATATGCTATCAAAGTGCCACGCCCCAAAACCGGGGAGCGCGACCGGCGCTCAACCGAGTGAACCCGGCTGAGCAAGCCTATTAGATTTCTTTCTACCCAAACTCATCCATGAATGGAGATAATACATGTTTTCAATAACTAGACAAAAAGGTGTTCATGTCTACAATACCAATTCATTACCAATAATTTCATCATTTTTAAAGTCTCAAATGGACAAGTAATGCAACCACAACATAACATAGTTTGACTTTTCCAGCACCAATACACAACCTAACTATGTCTACGGAACCTCTAAAATACCAAAGAGTTCAATGATAGTGCCGACAACAAGACTCCGGCTATACCTCAAAATACGATAACACATACGAAACAAAAGATGCACAACCCCGGAATGAGACGGGGCTCACCAAGTCAGCTGGGAAAAATGAGCACTACTATCACTGGTCAGCATCCTCCGTTGTGGAACCACCTGCATCCATTAAAGATGCAGTGCCCCCGGCAAAAGGGATATTAGTACATGTCGAATAGTACTAGTATGAAAACCAAACACCAATTTAAGAATTCAGAAATATAGTATGAATATGAGGCGACAATAGAATAACATAGATAACCGTTTAAACCAAAGCAAGCTTACGAAGAGCTATCATTAACATTTATAGAATTTAAGATGAGATCCTGTGTAGTCATTTTCACACAAAGCGGCCCCACCGCCTCAAACCAATGTATACGGGTGGAGGTGTAAACACAATACCAAAACTCTACTCAAGCAGCCCTGCCGCCTCACCCCAATGTATGCGGGTGGAGGTATAACCACATTACCAAACACCTACACAAAGCGGCTATGCCACCTCACCCCAATACATGCGGGTGGAAATGCATTAACGATACCAATACCTACACAAAGCGACCATACCGCCTCACTCCAATATGTATATGTGGGTGGTGGTGCAACAACAATACCAAAATCATACACAAAGCGGCTCTTTCGCCTCACCCCAATATATATGGGTGGAGGTGTAACCCCAATCACAATCTCTACGCAATATCAAAATCATACACAAAGCGGCTCTTCCGCCTCACCTCAATATATGTGGGTGGAGGTGTAACCCCAATCACAATCTCTATGCAATTTGGCATGATAGTTTCCACATAAATCCATAGTTTGGAATATATCTTCAATTTTATAATACAATATGATAAGAGCATTTGAAACACGAATTGAACATATATCTTTATCATAAAATGTATTCGGAATACTCAACTTGTAATAAATATCTTGGAACTTACAAGGATTCTTAAAGAAGAGTTTAGCCAACATACCTCAATGGAGCTTCCTTAAACTCTAAAATGTTCCAAAGTTTCTTAGCAACTTCAATCTATTTTAGAAATATAACAAATTGAACCAAAATTAGGAAGATGCTCACGGTTCTAGCTCATTTAGGCATTTTATCAAACACTAGGTGTGCATTAAGGTTTCAAGGTCCTTTAATGGAGGATTCTATCATCCCACAACCCAATCTTTATCATTTTTAGCTCAACAATCTTCCTACACCCTTTGATAACACATGCATGTAAAATAAATAACTCTCATGCCCAAAAATTATCTTGCTAATTACCCATTTCTAGACAAAATTCGAGATTGAGGGTTAGGGTGTAGAATCTTACCTCTAGGATGAAGACCTAGTGAGTTTCCTTTCTTAATCTTCCACAATTTTAGCAATAATTGAAGAGCAATTATTGAGGAACACCTTCTCATTCTAGGGCACTCTCTCTCACTCTAAAATATGAGATTTTAGCTCAAAAATGACCCAAAGCGTGTATTTAATGAAGTAGGGTCGGGTCTTAAAAACCCAATAATGAAGCTCTGGAACAAGGTCTGCGATCGCATAATCGATATGCGGACCGCATTTCGGCCACATAATTGGTGTCCAGAATTGGCCAAAAATCTGTCTGGGTTTGCGGTCACTATGTAGCCCGCAGACCTGTTCTGCGGTCGCATAATGTACCGCAGAACGGTTATGCGGTCGCTTTGTGCACCACAGAACCTCCCTCCGAAAAATCCCAAAGCGGGATATGCGACAGAGTGCGGCTCGCAAAGTGGATATGCGGTCGCATAATGACCGCGAAATTGACATCAAAATGACCCAGAAAACTGACTCACTCTGCGACTATTCTGCGGTCCGCAAAGTGGTTCTGCGGTTGCAGAATAGGCCGCAGAAATGCCTACTTCTTCCCAACATTTTCTTCACTCCCCAGCGCTCTGCCCAACATTTTCTACTATTATTAACCTTTATGCCTGCCCCAGCATCACATAACCGTGGTTTTTATAAAAACTTTCATGGGGCCTTACTCAAAGTTTAGGATAGGATCTACTTCTGCTGAGATTTTTGTTTTTTGTATCAAAATTACTTGTCGAACTTATCTACAATACAAATTTGTTTTGCTTTGTTTCATCTGGTGCTTTTGACATTTGATTCATGACCAATATGGAGCTTCATTTGTTCTGAATGTTGGTAGTGTTGACTATTTTATGTTGAATAACATGTTTATTATTAATGATTCAATGCCATTGAAAATTTCTTATCCAAAAAAAATTTTATGTGCTGATCCATGTGCTTCTGATAATAGTGATTGCTAGAGGGTAGCTTCTGTTCCTATTGGAGACTCAGAGGTAGCATTGTTGTTTTATTCGTAGGCCTTGAAGTCCCTTTTCCTAGTCCCTGTTATTACTGTAAGTCATTCAGACAATATTGTATTTTAATCAGATCTTGTACTTACTACTCTATGGAGCTCATGTACTCGATGACACCAGGTTTTGGGATGGTTTTCAGTTGTACAGTTATTTGACTTCAGTTATTTATATTATTCCTCATTTGATAATATTTAATACTATTATTTAGGTTTATTTACACATATTGGTTGTTTACTTGCCTAGAAAGCGGTCTTAGGCGCCATCACGACTCCGATTGGATTTTGGGTCATGATAAGTTAAGAGATGGATTGATCACCAATTCTTGGTTTTGATGTTATTTGTGGTGTTTTGAGCATTTGGATAAGTTTGGATTAGGTATATGGACTTGTTGGTATGATTGGACGGAGTCCCGGGGACTCGGGTGTGTTTCGGGGTGGTTTTGCACCATTTCCCTTTGATTTGCTGCTGCTAGTTTTTGGTGCATGATGGTGCTTCGCAATCTCGGAGAAGAGAGGTTGGCATGTGAGCTTTTGCTCATCGCGTTAGCATTCGCATAGTGGCCTGGTAGGAGCATCATAATCGCGTGAGTGCGATTGCGTTCGTGATGTTGTGGAGTCAGGAAGGAAGACTGCCTTCGCATTCGCTAAGATGTTTTTGCGTTCGCATAGAGGCGGGGCCTGGCTAGGGAATGTTGGTCTTTGCGTTCACCAAGAGGAGCTCGCGTTCGCGTAGGGGTGGCACATTAGTTTTTACAATCGCGGGGGTACAGACATGATCGCATAGAGTATTTTTAAGGGCAACCGAATTTTTGTGCTTCGCGATGGTGAAGCTTTTTACTGTGATTGCAAAGCGTCACGACCCAAACTAACCCCTGTCGTGATGACGCCTATTGTGGTACTAGGCAAGCCGACTCATTCTAAAACAAACCGATATTTTTTATTTCAAGGATAATTCCAAGGTTATTTAGTTTAAAAACCTTTGTAAAGGAGTTCAAAGCAAACAAAAGTACGGAAAAGAAAAGCCTGACATCGGGGTGTCACTAGTCATGAGCATCTACTATAATCTGTCTAACAATATCAAGGCTAACTCAGCCTGGAAAATAGCTAAATACAACTAGAGGAAGATAAGAGGGAGAAGAGCAGGGGCTGCGATCGTCAAACAACTACCTTGCTATCTCCGAGAAAATCTGTAATCAGAATAATTAACAACCGCTTGTCCAGCTACACCTGGATCTGCACACAAGGTGCAGAGAGTAACGTGAGTACGCCAACTCAGTAAGTAACAATAATAAATAAAGACTGAGCAGTAGTGACGAGCAATAAAGCATATAACGTTCATATCATGAAATCTCAGTAAAATACCTCATGCTTTTAAAATCAGGATTTGAATCAAAATATCTCGACTAAACCTAGTTCCAGTTAAAAATCATTTAAGGATATTTTTTAACAGTTTTCAAACAGAGGAAAAATGCAAAGGTGAGCAAAAATGATGAAATCGTAAACAGCCCCTCAGGCAAAGCATCACTCAGATACAGCCCCTCGGGCAAACCTCACAATCACTCTTGTCACTCGGGCATACCTCACAATCACTAATGCCTCCCAGTCACTCAGCACTCGGCACTCGACACACAGTACTCGGCACTCGCACTCAGTAGATACCTGTGCTCACTGGTGTGTGTACAGACTCCGGAGGGGCTCCTTCAGCCCAAGCGCTATATCAAGCCAAATCATGGCATAAATCTCTCAGGCCCTCGGCCTATATCAAACATGATGCGACGTGCAGCCTGATCTCATAAATATCCTCACAAATCAGGCGCTCGGCCTCACTCAGTCATAAACCTCTCAAGCCACTCAGGAATTTCAGTAAAAACAGGGCATTCGGCCCAAAACAACATTTATATGCATCAAAATAGAGTCATAAAACTGAGTTATGCAGTAAACAAGTATAACCATGACTGAGTATAGATTTTTAATCGAAAACAGTGAGAAGATTGTAAGAAAAGGCCCCTAAGGGTCCAAACAGCACTGGCACAAGACCCAAACATGACATTCAGCCCAATTTACAGAAAATCTTTCTAAAACATATAAGTATCATATAATTTCCACAAAATATTCAACTTTACAATTGCTACGGGACGGACCAAGTCACAATCCCCAACAGTGCACGCCCGCACGCCCGTCACCTAGTATGTGCGTCACCTCAAAATAGTTGAATGATACAAATATCCGGGGTTTCATACCTTCAGGACTATATTTAAAATCGTTACTTACCTCAAATCGGTCAAATCTCTACCCCACAATGCTCTTGCCTCTCGACTCGGCCTCCAAATACTCAGAATCTATTCAAAATCAGTACAATACCATCCATACGCGCTAATGGAATGAATCCCAAAAGAAAAGCTAGAAAATTAGACCAAAATCCGAAATTAGCTCAAACCCGCCCCCAGGCCCACGTCTTGAAATCCGACAAAATTTACAAAACTATAAAGCCCATTCACTCACGAGTCTAACCATACCAAATTCATCAAAATCCGACTTCGTTTGGTCCTTCAAATCCTTAAATTACTTCTCCAAAAATCCCAAGCCCTAACCCCTCATTTTCACTAATTACATGATTAAACAATGGGAAATCACCATATGTATGAGTATTAGGGCTCAAGTAACTTACCTCAATGAAAACCCCCTTGATTCCCTCTTCCAATATCTCCCAAAAGCTCCAAAACCGAATAGAAATGGTGAAGAATGCACCAAAATTCGCAAAGTGTGCAATATGTACCTTCTGCCCAGGCTTCTCGCACCTGCGGCCTTTTACTCGCACCCGCGCGACCGCACCTGCGGTCCCAACAACCGCACCTGCGCAAGTCAATTATTACCCAGGTTCTGCATCTTTGGCAAACCTGTCGCACCTACGTTTGCGCACCTGCTCGTGGTGTGCTGCATCTGCGAAGCCAGCCTTCTTCCTTCCTTCCACATCTGCGCCCTAGGTCTCGCACCTGCGGGCTCGCAGATGCGATAGCCTTCTTGAACATGCGCATCCTGCCTAGCCCAGCATTGCCCACACCTGCGAACCCCCATGCGTACCAGCGGTCCCGCACCTACGATCCTTCCTTCCGCAGGTGCAGAAATAACAGAAGCAGCAGCTTCAGCTGCATCTTCCAACTTCGAAATATCCGTTGACCACTCGGAATCACCCCGAGGCCCTTGGGACCTCAACCAAAAATACCAACAAGATATATATCAACATACAAACTTTCTCGAACTTTCGAATCACTCAAAATAACATCCAAACACCAAATTACCCTCGGATTCAAACCTAAGAACTTCTAAATGTCCAAATTCGGCAACCGATGCCGAAACCAACCAAACCACGTCCGAATGAACTCAAATTTTGTACACACATCGAGAATGACACTACGAACCTACTCAAACTTCCAAAATTCCATTTCCGACCCTGATATCAAATTTTCCACTGCCGACCGAAATCGCCAAATTTTCCAATTTTGCCAATTCAAGCCTAATTCTACCACGGACCTCCAAATCACATTCCGGACTCACTCCTAAGTCCAAAATACATAACGGAACTAACAGAAGCATCAGAATTCAAATCCGAGATCGTTTATACATAGATCAACATCCGGTTGACTTTTCTAACTTAGGTTTCTACTTAAGAGACTAAGTGTCTTAATTCACTCTGAAACCACTCTGATCCCGAACCAACTAACCTGATATAACATAATATAGCTGAATAACACAAAAAGAAGTAGAAATGGGGAAAACGGGGCTATAACGCTCAAAACGACTGGCTGGATCGTTACATCCTCCCTCTCTTAAACAACCATTTGTCCTAGAACGGGTCTAGAAACATACCTGGAGTCTCGAATAGGCATGGATATCTGCTCCGTATCTCCCGCTCGGTATCCTAGGTGGCCTCCTCCACAGGCTGACCTCTCCACCGCACCTTCCCGAAGCTATATCCATTGACCTCAACTTCCGAATCTGCCGATCCGAAATGGCCACCGGCTCCACTTCATAAGTCATATCACCCTTCAACTAAACCGTGCTGAAGTCCAAAACATGGGACGGATCGCCAACATACTTCCAGAGCATGGAAACATGAAACACTGGATGCACACTTGACAAGCTGGGTGGCAAGGCAAGCTTATAAGCCACCTCTCCTATCCTATGAAGCACCTCAAAAGGCCCAATGAATCGGGGGCTCAACTTGCCCCTCTTCCCAAACCTCATAACACCCTTCATGGGTGATACCTTCGCCAAAACTTTCTCCTCAACCATAAAAGACACATTACAGACCTTCCTATCTACGTAGCTCTTCTGCCTAGACTGCGCTATGCGAAGCCGCTCCTGAATCAATTTCACCTTATCTAATGCACCCTAGACCAAGTCTGTACCTAAGAGACTAGCCTCACCTAGCTCAAACCATCCTACAGGAGATCTACACATCCTCCCATATAAAGCCTCGTACAGAGCCATCTGAATACTCGACTGATAACTGTTGTTATATGCAAACTCCGTGAGTGGTGGAAACTAGTCCTATGAACCCTCAAAGTCAATGACACAAGCGCGCAACATGTCCTCCAATATGTGAATAGTGCGCTCGGATTTCCCATCTGTCTGAGGGTGAAAAGCTGTGCTCAACTCAACCTGAGTACCCAACTCTCGCTGCACTGCCCTCCAAAACTATGAGGTAAACTGAGTGCCCCTATCTGAAATGATGAAAACTGGGACACCATGCAGGCGAACAATCTCTCAGATGTAAATCTCAGCCAACCGCTCTGAAGTATAAGTAGTACCAATAGGAACGAAGTGCGCAGACTTGGTCAGCCTATCCACAATAACCCAAATAGCATCGAACTTCCTCGAAGTTCGTGGGAGCCCAACTACAAAGTCCATGGTGATCTGCTCCCACTTCCACTCTGGGATCTCTAATCTCTGAAGCAAGCCACCCGGTCTCTGATGCTCATACTTAACATGCTGACAGTTGAGACACCGAGCCACAAACCCAACTATATCCTTCTTCATCCGCCTCCACCAATAGTGTTGCCTCAAATCCTGGTACATCTTCACGGCACCCGGATGGATGGAGTACCGCGAGCTATGGGCCTCCTCAAGAATCAACTCCCGAAGCCTATCTACATTAGGCACACATATCGGGCCCTGCATCCTCAACACGCCGTCATCACCAATGGTCACATCCCTAGCATCACCTCTCTGAACCCTATCCTGAAGAACGAGTAAGTGAGGGTCATCATACTGACGCTCCCTGATACGGTCATAAAGAGAAGACCTGGAGACCACGCAAGCCAATACCCGACTAGGCCCCGAATTATCCAATCTGACAAGCTGGACTGCTAAGGCCCGAACATCCAATGCCAAAGGTCTCTCTGTTGCTGGAAGATATGCGAAACTCCCCAAACTCTCTGCCCGACGACTCAAAGCATCGGCCTCTACATTGGCCTTCCCCGGATGGTATAGAATAGTGATATCATAGTCCTTAAGAAGCTCCAACCATCTCCGCTGACGCAAATTAAGATCCTTCTATTTCAATAGATACTACAAACTCTGATGATCAATATAAATCTCACAATGAACCCCATACAAATAATGGTGCCAAATATTCAAGGCGTGAACAATAACTGCTAACTCAAGATCATGGACATGATAGTTCTTCTCATGGGTTTTCAACTGGCGTGAGGTCTTGAGCTTCTGACAGCTCTCCTCACACTCGTCCGACCACCTGAATGGAGCACCCTTTTGGGTCAATTTGGTCAAGGGCGATGTGATAGACGAGAAACCCTGAATGAACCGACGGTAATAACCAGCCAAACCGAGAAAGCTCCGAATCTCTGAAGCTGAGGACGGTCTGGACAAACTCTAAACCACCTCTATCTTCTTCGGATCAACCTGAATACCCTCACTGGATACCACGTGTCGCAAGAATGCTACTGAACTGAGCCAAAACTCACACTTGGAGAACTTTGCATAAAGCTTCTCCTCCTTCAATCTCTGTAATACAATACTCAAATGCTGAGCATGCTCCTCCTGGCTACGAGAGTACACCAGGATGTCATCAATGAATACAACAACGAATGAGTCCAAAAAGGGTTGGAATACATTGTTCATCAAATGCATGCATGCTTCTAGGGTATTGGTTAGCCCAAAAGACATCACTGAGAACTCATAATGGCCATATCGGGTCCTGAAAGCTGTCTTAAGAATATCTGAATCCCGAATCTTCAGCTGGTGATAACCGGACCTCAAATGAATCTTAGAGAACACCCTCGCTCCCTGAAGCTGGTCGAATAAATCATCAATACGAGGCAAGGGATACTTGTTCTTGACTGTGACCTTGTTCAACTGCCTGTAATCAATACACATTCTCATGGAACCATCCTTCTTCTTCACAAATAGAACCGGTGCACCCCAAGGTGACACACTAGGCCGAATAAACCCCTCATCAAGGAGTTCCTGAAGCTGTTCTTTCAATTCCTTCAACTCCGCCGGTGCCATACGATACGGTGGAATAGAAATGGGCTGAGTGCCTGGCACCAAATCAATATCGAAGTCAATATCCCTGTCAGGCGGCATGCCCGGCAAGTCTGCAGGAAACACATCCAAATAAATCACGTACCACCGGAAGAGAATCAATGACAGGAGTCTCTGCACTAACATCCCTCAGAAAAGCCAAATAGGATAGGCGGCCCTTCTCAACCATGGTACATAATCTACAGAACCGCTCCACTCAACCCTCGGAATTCCCGACATAGCCAACATCACCGTCTTAGCGTGACAATCTAGAACAGCATGACATGGAGATAACCAATCCATACCCAATATCACATCAAAGTCGACCATACTGAGCAACAAAAGGTCCACTTGAGTCCCCGGACCCCTAATCTATTCATGTGCGTCACCTCAAAATAGTAGAATGATACAAAAATTCGGGGTTTCATACCCTCAGGACTAGATTTAAAATCGTTACTTACCTCAAATCGGTCAAATATCTACCCCGCAATGCTCTTGCCTCTGGACTCGGCCTCCAAATGCTCCGAATCTATTCACAGTCAGTACAATACCATCAATACGTGCTAATGGAATGAATCCCACAAGAAATGCTAGAAAATTAGACCAAAACCCGAAATTGTCTCAAACCCGGCCCCCGGGTCCACATCTCGAAAACCAAGAAAATTTACAAAACTAGAAAGCCCATTCACTCACGAGTCTAACCATACCAAATTCATCAAAATCCGACATCGTTTGGTCCTTCAAATCCTTAAATTACTTCTCCAAAAATTCCAAGCCCTAACCCCTCATTTTCACTAATTATATGATTAAACAACGGGAAATCACCATATGTACGAGTATTAGGGCTCAAGTAACTTACCTCAATGAAACCCCCCTTGATTCCCTCTTCAAATCTCTCCCAAAAGCTCCAAAACTGAATAGAAATGGTGAAGAATGCACCAAAATTCGCGAAGTGAGCAATATGTACATTCTGCCCAGGCTTCTCGCACCTGTGGCCTTTTACTCGCACCCGCGCGACCGCACCTGCGGTCCCAACAACTGAACCTGCGCAAATCACTTAACGCCCAGGTTCTGCATCTGTGGCAAACCTGTCGCACCTGCACATGGTGTGCCGCATCTGCGAAGCCAGCCTTCTTCCTTCTTTCCGCATCTGCGCCCCAGGTCTCGCACTTGCGGGCTCGCATATGTGATAGCCTTCTCGTACCTGTGCATCCTGCCTAGCCCAGCATTTCCCGCACTTGCGAACCCCCATGCACACCAGCGGCCCCGCACCTGCGATCCTTCCTTCCACAGGTGCGGAAATAGCAGAAGCAGCAGCTTCAAGTGCATCTTCCAACTTCGACAAAACCGTTAACCACTCGGAATCAACCCGAAGCCCTCGGGACCTCAACCAAAAATACCAATAAGTTATATATCAACATACAAACTTAGTCGAACCTTCGAATCACTCAAAACAACATTGAAACACCAAATTACCCTCAGATTCAAGCCTAAGAACTTCTAAATTTCCAAATTCGGCATCCGATGCCGAAACCAACAAAATCACGTCCGAATGACCTCAAATTTTGTACACACGTCGCAAATGACACTATGAACCTACTCAAACTTCCGAAATTCCATTCTGACCCCGATATCAAATTTTCCACTGCCGACCGAAATTGCTAAATTTTCCAATTTTGCCAATTCAAGCCTATTTCTACCACGGATCTCCAAATCATATTTTGGACGCACTCCTAAGTCCAAAATCACCTAACGGAGCTAACGGAACTATCAGAATTCAAATCCGAGATTGTTTACACATAGGTCAACATCCGATTGACCTTTCCAACTTAAGAGACTAAGTGTCTCAATTCACTCTGAAACCACTCCGGTCCCGAACCAATAACCCGATATAACATAATATAACTGAATAACACAAAAAGAAGTAGAAATAGGAAAAACGAGGCTATAACTCTCGACACGACTGACCGGGTCGTTACACAAAGTGTATGCTGGGCAGACCACTGAAGTGATTTATTCCGAGATTTTGCTCATTCTCTTATATTTTGAATCCTAAACTTCGAGTAGTGGAGATTATGAAGAGTAATTTTACTACTACATTGGAGGTAAGGAATTTTCATTTGGATTTAGCTCTATATATTTCTTAATTTCTCATGGATTTCTACACCTAAAACTTGAAATTCTAAAGCGAAATTTAGGATTTTTGTCCATAACTTAAGATGGTGTATTTCGGGGGATTTGAGTGTCGATTTGGACTCTATTTTGGAATCTAATTACATATTTGGACTCATGAGGTTATGAGTAGTCGGGATCTACCCCTTGACTCGAGTTTGATGATGTGGGCCTAGGTTGACTTCTGTTGACTTTTGGGGATTTGATTAACGATTGAAGGTTTGTTGTTTAGAGTTGATTCCTAAACTTTATTTGACGTTATTGAGCTATTTTTGACTAGTTCGAGTCATTTGGAATTTGATTTTAGAGGAAAGTGTATATTGGAAGGTTGAAGCTTATCAGGTGGAGGTAAGTCTCTTGTCTATCTTGATAAGAGGGAATTATCCTTATTGGTGATCTATTTGCTACTTGCTGCTCGATTTAGGAGCTACGTATCAGTGTTTTAAAAGGCGTTTTCGGGGCGAGCCCTGGGGCGAGGCACACCAAAAATTCCCCGAGGCGATGATGTGGGGCGAAAGTCTCAAGAGGTGTACGCCCAACAATTCGGGGCGTACGCGCGGCCGTTCGGGGCATACGCGTGGGCGTTTGATGCACGTTTTTGTAGTGAGGCGTAAGCCTTAGAGACTTTTTCAAATTAAAATTAAATTTGTTAAATAAGCCCTTCATATAATTCCCAAATTCTCAAAAGTCAGCTTGTAATTACTCAAAAGTTTTAAAAAGGAACTGAAATGTATTAAATTTAAAACTCAAGACCTTTTTTATTGATTGAAGCCCTAATTTATGGTTTTTTCCAATTTTTTATTTTGTCCGCTAGTCAGCTAATATCTTCCAAAAGCAATAAATTTTTAAATTATTTTAACAAATATAAAGAGAACTCCATTCTTATTCATAGCAGCAAATTAAAATTCAAAGTTTTAATTGCAGATTAGTCATCCTTTTTGCTCCTTCATGTAGAAAACTTTATTCTTTTTGACTCAACTTACTTGTGCTTGTAAGTAGCGTATAATAGATTGTGTTGACTAGTTTTTTGTGGGGATGGAGCGCGCACACACACACATATATATATATATATACATATTTATAGTTTTCTTTAATTTTTATGCAATTTTACCTGTTTATATATATTTACTGTAATTATATTATTTTATAAACTATTAAAACTTAAATACCCATAAGGCTTACGCCCCGTGCCTCGGGGCTTATGCCTCGCTGAGGCATATGTAAAATGCCTCGCCTTACGCCCACGCCTTTAAAAACACTCCTACATATATGCGAGATGGCGAACGTATATGCGTAGCTAGGTTTTGATCATATCCAATATTGTTAACTTGGGTTATGCTTTGTTTGGATTATATAAAGTTATTATCCATGTTTCAGTCGATTCTATGACTACGTGATAATTCATAATTATGATTCATGAGCATGCTTAAGGTTATGACTTATTGAATTGGGAACAAAGGTTGTTTTTCTATGTTAAGCTTTATTATAAGTTTGTAGTCATACACTAGTCTTATTTACTTTATGATTTGGTGTTTATATGGCTTAATTGACTCATATTAAATAATATGATTAAACTACGCATTCTTAAATAGTTTATTGAGCCATTGTGATAGATTGACTTACATGGTTAGCCATATCAATTTTCTAACCATATGAGCTTTTATCCGCATTCTTGTTATTATTGTCCGATACTTTTTTATTATATTATTTCATATACATATGCATGAGTGGAGAGTTGGTTTTTGTCGAAATTGAGGATTTGGGCATTACAGATACTTTGAGAGGATATTGATTATTGGTTATTGATCATTAATTATAAAATGATCAACGCTTGGATATGGATCTGTCCCTTTGGAGTTAGGTGATTACCCATGTTATTGTCACGACCCAAAATCTCAATCATGGGACCGTGATGGATCCTAACATTTGTTTGCTAGGCAAGCCAATATTAGCATAATAACTAACGTGATGTAACAATAAAAGAGACTTTAAAATAAAAGAGCGTAATAGCAAAAACGAATAATATGTGTACAACTAACACACTGTAAAACTATTCCTACAAACTGGTGCAATAAGTACATGAGCAACTAGAATACTACATATAAGTCTGAAATAAAATACAAAACTGTCTGGCACAAAGTAAACAACAACAAAGATAGGAAGGGGACTTCAGGGTCTGTGAACGCCTAACACTACCTCGAGTCTACTGGAAGGAAGGGTCCGAGCAATCACCGCTGAACACCGCTGGGACCAACACCGGGATCTGTACGAGAAGTGCAAAATTATAGCATGAGTACAACCGACCCTATGTACTCTGTAGGTGCTGAGCCTGACCTCGACGAAGTAGTGGCGAGGCTATGACAAGACACTCACTATAAATCGATACGAGTAATAAGCAGAAAAGCAAAAACGAAATAGAGAAACAAATAACTACTTGCTAAACGGAATAAGAAATAAATAACAGAGGGCTCCAGAATATCATCCCAATCACAGTCTTACAACACAACACAATAGGGGAATCTAACAACCAAGAATAACCACAATACATCATCTCCGTTGCGGCGCGCAACTCAATCCCCTCCCACACACATACATACATACATACATACATACATACATACATATATATATATATATATATATATATATAAAATACTATTATGGCGTGCGACCCTATCCACATATACATATAATTTTATTGCGGTGGTGCAATCCGATCCACACATACATATAATATTGTTGCAAGCTTGCAACCCGATCAACATATAACAGCCAACTACGACGAATCTCACAATGTAACATAGAAAGGAACTAAAATGCATAAATCCTCTAAGATAATCCAATACAACATAGTAAAGTGAAATAGAAGCAAGTATAAACAAATAAGCAAGTGAAAGCAAGAGATAGGTAACATGTAAGAGCATATAACAAGTAAGGGTGGAGGATAAGTAAAGGCATGATTAAGTGGAAGCATGTAACAATTCAAGACATGTAAGAAGTGAATGCATATATTTAACAAGTAAGGACATTGTTGACGGCCAATTTGGACCCTCCCTTTTTAAAATTAATTTATTTATACTTAATAATTTACAATAAATATTTTTAAAGCGTTCTCTAGTAATAAAAACCTATTTTTACAAATTAAATAAGTATTAGTTTTAAAATTAATCACGTAGTATTAATATTATGTAATTACGAATATATTTGCTATTTTAAGATTCTTAAGATAACTTTTATATATACATTACATAGGTTCTTTAGTTAATTTAATGAATTACTCTTTAATTTCTAGTTAATTAGACTACTATGTT
>AWOL01S0010298.1:32871-47711 GCA_000715115.1 Nicotiana otophora | reverse complement strand
AACGCTTGGATATGGATCTGTCCCTTTGGAGTTAGGTGATTACCCATGTTATTGTCACGACCCAAAATCTCAATCATGGGACCGTGATGGATCCTAACATTTGTTTGCTAGGCAAGCCAATATTAGCATAATAACTAACGTGATGTAACAATAAAAGAGACTTTAAAATAAAAGAGCGTAATAGCAAAAACGAATAATATGTGTACAACTAACACACTGTAAAACTATTCCTACAAACTGGTGCAATAAGTACATGAGCAACTAGAATACTACATATAAGTCTGAAATAAAATACAAAACTGTCTGGCACAAAGTAAACAACAACAAAGATAGGAAGGGGACTTCAGGGTCTGTGAACGCCTAACACTACCTCGAGTCTACTGGAAGGAAGGGTCCGAGCAATCACCGCTGAACACCGCTGGGACCAACACCGGGATCTGTACGAGAAGTGCAAAATTATAGCATGAGTACAACCGACCCTATGTACTCTGTAGGTGCTGAGCCTGACCTCGACGAAGTAGTGGCGAGGCTATGACAAGACACTCACTATAAATCGATACGAGTAATAAGCAGAAAAGCAAAAACGAAATAGAGAAACAAATAACTACTTGCTAAACGGAATAAGAAATAAATAACAGAGGGCTCCAGAATATCATCCCAATCACAGTCTTACAACACAACACAATAGGGGAATCTAACAACCAAGAATAACCACAATACATCATCTCCGTTGCGGCGCGCAACTCAATCCCCTCCCACACACATACATACATACATACATACATACATACATACATATATATATATATATATATATATATATATAAAATACTATTATGGCGTGCGACCCTATCCACATATACATATAATTTTATTGCGGTGGTGCAATCCGATCCACACATACATATAATATTGTTGCAAGCTTGCAACCCGATCAACATATAACAGCCAACTACGACGAATCTCACAATGTAACATAGAAAGGAACTAAAATGCATAAATCCTCTAAGATAATCCAATACAACATAGTAAAGTGAAATAGAAGCAAGTATAAACAAATAAGCAAGTGAAAGCAAGAGATAGGTAACATGTAAGAGCATATAACAAGTAAGGGTGGAGGATAAGTAAAGGCATGATTAAGTGGAAGCATGTAACAATTCAAGACATGTAAGAAGTGAATGCATATATTTAACAAGTAAGGACATTGTTGACGGCCAATTTGGACCCTCCCTTTTTAAAATTAATTTATTTATACTTAATAATTTACAATAAATATTTTTAAAGCGTTCTCTAGTAATAAAAACCTATTTTTACAAATTAAATAAGTATTAGTTTTAAAATTAATCACGTAGTATTAATATTATGTAATTACGAATATATTTGCTATTTTAAGATTCTTAAGATAACTTTTATATATACATTACATAGGTTCTTTAGTTAATTTAATGAATTACTCTTTAATTTCTAGTTAATTAGACTACTATGTTAAAAATTCGAAATCAGTGCTACAATTTAGAAAATAAAGTATTTTTACAAATAAATAATTAAAATAATTAGTAGTATATATAATAATTATAATTTTATCACATTTTATTAAACATTGTTAAGTTTATTTAAATTATTTTTAAAAAGGGATTAAAGATAAAAGGCTACAATTGCAATTCTCAATTAAATGCAAAATGACCATCTTTTAAATTATTTTTGGCCTAAACGTGCAAGCCCAATCCAAAACTTACCCAGTCCAAATACCCCATCTCCATTCCAATATGGCTATCGAGGCCACTCTCTTAGAGCCAATAAGCTCGCGCCACATCACCTCTCCATAACACTTACACAAGAAACACAGTGAATCCAAGCCGTTTGTTCCTTAGATCAACGGTTCATGTTTTATCTCCAATTTTCTTTTGATTTTAAACACCCGCCCCAGAGATCTCATCCCTACCATCCAAAATCTCCTAATCTAAGGGACACAAAAAAT
This sequence comes from Nicotiana otophora, assembly GCA_000715115.1. Lineage (NCBI taxonomy): Eukaryota > Viridiplantae > Streptophyta > Magnoliopsida > Solanales > Solanaceae > Nicotiana > Nicotiana otophora. The sequence continues at coordinate 45,733 of AWOL01S0010298.1, read as the reverse complement.
CCTCCCTAAATATCCTAATTGATCAAATTATCTAGGCCATTGATCTAATGATCCAACAACCCAGGTTCTATCTCTCAACATTAACCCACGAGACCAATCCCAATCCCCCTAAACCCAAATCATTCACTCAAAGACCTGGCCGTCTCTCTTTCCCTTTGCTCTCTCTTTTCTCTCATCTCCATCAGCCATCAATCTCTAAAACTTTGCACAGATTTGTAGAACCCTAAGCTCAGAACATCGCTGTCCTAATCTGAAACCCTAGACTCAAAGATGCAACTTCAAATCTCCAGATTTCCTTTATGTTTTGTTGAATCGGAGCATGCACAAGCACATTTCATAGCCTCATCATGATTATTCGAAGTACAGAGGTCAAATTCAATGACCTCTGGACATTGGATCTTTGACCGATGGGTTTTGCCTTCAACGGTCAACCTTCTTCACTTAGGTAAATTTGTTCATAATTTTCCCCCTCTGTCTCTCAGATGGTTCACTCGATTTTGCTATCATCATCAATTTTTTGTCACTTTCCACTCATGATTTTGAATACGTTGAAACCCTAGAGCCTTAATGGCACTATAAATAGGGCCTTTAATGTTCTCACCTAACATCATCTACACAACCACCTAACATCATCCACACAACCACCTAACATCATCTACACAACCACCTAACACTGAAAAGAATACACCAAGAACACTTAGCAAAAGCAAAAATCAGTATAGTAGTTGTAGAGTTTCTTTGACTAAGCTCTTACTCGAATTCTGATTTTACTCTGAGGTATTCATTTGGTTGAAGTCTCTGAGTTCTTGGATCCTAACGGTTAAACAAGTTCTATTTGGTCTGTTGCCTTAAGAAAGGTCAGTGCACCTTCATCCTCTTCTCTTCTAATTGTTTTACTTGAATGCTATGTACATGCTGTTGTTTTTTCTATTAACTGTATTAGCTTATAATGTTTGTCATTAGCCTATAAAGTGTTATCCCAGTTCATATTAAAGTGTTGTTGATCTGTGGTCATTCCTCATGTTTTCAGAATCTCTTAAATTGGTATTGACTAAACTGTTACATGACTTTAATGACTTGCATCTCTGAGCCTAAACAGTCTACATGATTAAGTTTCCTTTATGAGCTTTAATAACTTTAAGATAGCTAATATGATTAAACTTCCTTAATGTGCTCTAATGACTCCCGTGCTTGTTCAAACTTCAGGGTTTCTGTCAATAGTTCTACTATGATCGTTATTACGATCTTCATCTCTATACACTATTTTCCTGCATCATGTTGTCTTATGGTTGAGAATACTATCTGATAATCCTCATTAGGACAAAACCTGAGAGTTCATAGTTTACATCCTTCACCATTTAACTGAAGTTTGAGAAATGCAAGTGTTTTACATGCTCCCTTCCTTTATATCTGTGACTGTTAATTCTAAGAACAACTCTCTGAGTCTTCTTTATTATGTTCATGTCTGATTGATTGGCTGCACATATATGAGATAGTTTTACAAACCTGAACTCATAGGAGTACCAATAATCCTTCTGTACATACTCTATTAAGGTTAAGTTACCCCTTTTTCATAACAATAGGTCATGGTTTTTGTTTGTTACAGTTGAATAGTAATTATTGTTAATCTAAACATAGTTGTCTCATGTTTAGATAAAAAAATCTCAATATGTATGTGTTAAATAGGTATTCCACATGTTCTTGTTATGTTGGAGTTATTATTTGAGAAGGTAATTTAAGTATGGGATGTGTGTTAATATGTTATGACTTGAAAACGTGATTCTAATGAAAGCTATCATGTCGAATTGTGTAAGAAATCACATGTGCCTAAGACCTTCAATTGTTCAAATATGTACTTAGAGTCTTGAATAGAAATATTTTTTGTTGACGATCCGTGATGATGTTTGAAAGTGAAACAGTAAGTATAGAATATGAAATACGGTCAACGTGCCAAAAATGATATTACACTTTCTGCCATTAATGCCAATGAAACAGAGAGGCAAGAACAAGATGTTGAAATGAGTTGTGAATCCTTTTAATAGTAAATGCTTTGGGAGTATCGTTTAGTTACCGAGGAAGAGTAGGTCAAAATAACCTAACCCTGAAACTACACATACCGGTGTAGGAGTGATTGAGGGGTAAATCCCTGTGTTAATGTGATGAGGTTGTTTTCCCTTATGTAGGATGGGATTGATGTGTTGATATGTCTCTCCTTAAATGGGATGAGATTATTTCTAGCGAGGTGTGATATGATGTCAATCCACACGGCGTTGTGGTGAGACGGCTTAGCCGATTGGGCTGAGATCGAACGTCATGCCGCGCACACAATGGTATTGTGAGTGGATGTCTCGGGGTGATACGGCTTAACCGATCGGGCTGAGATCGGACTCCGTTTAAAAATACGGTGGTGTATCGGTGCTAAAGATATCCCAACTTAAAAAGATTGAAACTTACTTGAAATTACGTTTCCTCTAACTTGATACCTTGATGCGGTTCGAGTCTCTTAATGATTTCACGTTTCCTTCTCTGTTTAGCATTATTTGTTATAATGAGAGGGTGTTTAGTTTTACATACTAGTACTATTCCATATGTACTAATGTCCCTTTTGCCAGGGGCACTGCATCTTTAATGGATGCAGGTGGTTCCATAGCAGGTGACATTGATCAGTTACAACAGCACACCCTCTCCTTAGCTGACTTGGTGAGCCCCAATTCATTTCGGGGTCCTGTATCTCTTGTCCTTTGTACATAGCATTTTGAGGTATAGTCGGGGGCCTTGTTGCCGGTACTATCTTATCACTCTTTTGTTTTTGTTAGAGGCTCCGTAGACATAGTGTGGGTTGTATATTATTTTGGGAAGGTTGAACTAAAAATATTGTAATCGTATCATTTGTTCCGTTTGAACTATGATTGTATAGTGTACTATTTTGGGAAGTTGTTAATGATGTAACTTATGGAAATGAGCCGGTGTTGTACACATGGCCCCTTACCTCTAATTAATGAAATGTATTCATATCTTTATTCATGGGTGAGTTGGGTAGACGATATTGTGCAGGCTTTCTCGACCGGGGCAACTCTGTTGAGCGTCGGTCGCGCTCCCAACGAGATTACATCAATCAACAACAGCCTTTCTGATCAATCCAACACCAAACAACTCAAATCTAGTCAAACATGTGAGTCAATACAAGCTTTAGGAATTGATCCATATTAAAAGGGTTCAATCTTTAACCCATACAAAAAATTCAATAAAAAGTCAACCTTAGGCCTTGAGTCCGAAATATGAAATTGATTATAGATATAGTTCATCCATAACCTCACTATTCCAAATATATGATTAGATTCTAAAGACAAGTCCAAATCGACTCCCAAATTCTCAATTTGCACTCTCTAAAATTATAAACAAAACCCCTAAATTTCTCTTTACAATTCCTTGATCTAAATATAATAATCCATGGGGAAATAGGATATATAATCAAATCAAGTAACAATCACTTACCCTCAAATTAGTGATGAAAATTTCCCCAAATATCGCCTCATCCCAAGCTCCAAAACTCAAAATAGTAGAAAATGAGCTAAAACCTCGAATATAATGTCATGGGCTGCTTTCCAGGCATGCCCCATGACCCCTTAGATGCACCCCGTGTGTTATGACCTAACCGGTCATTTTTACTTTTAGAACCCCGTTTCCCTAAATAAAACTCCCCGTATGTGCTTTTATAAATTTATGACTTGCGGGGATGGTTGCTCGGGATTTGGAAGTGTTCGGGTTGAAATCGGAACACTTGGTTCCTTAAGTTGGCCTTAAAATGCTAAGTTTGATTCGGTCAACGTTTTAAGAAAACAACCCTGGAATAGAATTTTGATGATTCCAACAGCTCTGTATGGTGATTTTGGACTTAGGAGCGTGTTCGGAATTTTATTCAGAAGTCCGTAGTTAAATTAGGCTTGAAATGGCTAAAATAGGAATTTAAGTTTGGAAGTTTGACCGGGGAGTTGACTTTTTGATATCGGGGTTGTAATCCAGTTTCAAAAGTTTTCATAGCTCTGTTATGTCATTTATGACTTGCATGCGAAATTTGAGGTCAATCAGACTTGATTTGATATGTTCTGGCGTCGTTTGTAGAAATTGAAAGTTTCAAAGTTTATTAGGATTGAATCTATATGTGATTCATGTTTTTTAGTGTTGTTGGAAGTGATTTGAAGACTCGAATAAGTTCGTATGATGTATTAGGACTTGTTGGTATAACTGGTTGAGGTTCCGAGGGTCTCGGGCGTGTTCCGGATGGTTAACGGATCATTTTTGGCCTTGGTGAGATAGCTGATATCTGCTGCTGCTATTTTTCTAGTTTCCTCTTTCGCGTTCGCGGGAGCAGCCTCGCGTTCGCGAAGAGTGTTCTGAGCTGGTGAATTTTTGTTCTACGCGTTCGCGGAGGAGAGGACGTGAATGCGAAGGGTAGGGTAGTGTGTGCATCGGGAACACATGGGTGGTGTCGCGTTCGCGAAGGAGTGTGAGGCAGTTGGGAACCCAAGCCTTTTGTTCTACGCGTTCGCGAGGTAAGGGACACGTTTGCGAAGGTCTAGATTTCCAAATATTTGCATTCGCGAAGCGTAGGTCGCGTTCGCGAAGAGGAAAGTTGGGCAGCACATTTTTGTGCTTCGCGAACGCGAGGCAAGGGTCGCGTTCGCGAAGAAGAAACCACTGGACAAAATGTTTAAGTTCAGAAAATAGGACTTCGTCACATTTTCCATTTTTAACGATTTGGAGCTCGGATTAAGGCGATTTTTGAGAGATTTTCAGAGAAAACATCGGGGTAAAGTGTTCTTAACTCAATCTTGGTTAGATTACCCGAATCCATCACAGTTTTTAATATTTAATTGGTTATTTAAGTTGGAAAATTTTGAAAAAATCTCTTGGATAGATTTGAGGATTGAGGGTCGAATTGTTATTGGAATTTAGTCATTTCGGTATGGTTAGACTCGTGGTTGAATGGGCGTTCATATTTCGTAACTTTCGTCGGATTCCGAGAGCCATTTTTGAGTTAATTTCGGATTTTTATTGATAAATATAGTATTTTCTTATAGAATTAATTCTATAATTTTTGTTGACTGTATCAAATTAATTATGACTAGATACGAGTCGATCGGAATCGGAAAGTCAAGAAAAAAGCATACTACTTGGTTAAATTGGAGCAAGTCGAGGTAAGTGACTTGTCTAACCTTGTGTGGGGGAAATGTTTCCTAGGATTGGTATTAATTGTAATGTGATGAAAGTCGTGTACACAAGGTGACGAGTGTGTACACGAACTAAATTTGAAGGATTATGTTTTTAAATTGTGAAGATCACTGTTGCACATTAATTAAATTATAAATCTTGTTATATTCTCCATTATTGATTTGATTCGTATACTTTAAATTTACTTTTTTCCTGCTAATTGTTTTACCTGTTTAGTTGAAACTTGGTTTCTTTTATTCTGTGCATTATTTGAAATTGATTTTCTTTAAATTAAATATTATTAATATGAAGTATTTGATATTTTTAAATTTGGTATTGAAGCAATGTATTAAAGATTTTAAAATATTATTTTGCTAAATTATTTATTTTCGAATATTTTTGTAAGATTTTTGTGCTCATTTTGATGGAGACGTGAGCTCTTTATTGCGGAAAAATATTATTGATGATTTATGTTGGCATGAGCCGTGAGCTCTTTATTGTGGAAAAATATTGTTGTTGATTTACTTTAGCAAATTGAAATATTTGGGAACTTGAGGTGCAAATTGTGATATGTTGTGATATTGATACGCATGCGGTGGTATAAGGTCTGGGTATTGAAATGCATGCAGTGAGATAAGGGTGGCTTGATACACGTGGCTAGTAGGGGGAACTACTAGAAGTCATGCAGTGTGATAAGGATGGCTAAAACGCGGGATGCTATTTCAGGAAAGATGTTTTCTTTAAAATAAATTGTGAAGGCGCCCGCGGTGAGATAAGAAAATGAGATATTGTGAATTTATTTATGATTTGGGACTACGAGGCAGTACCTTAGGAGTGCCCTTGTTGATATTGATTTATGGCCGTAGTTGCCGTTGATTATTTGTTGTGATTTTCTTAAGTTGAAAGGAAATTTTTGGTGGTTTCTACGAGATATTATTTGTCATTATTTTGTATAATTAAATGATGACCTGTTACTTGATTCATTTATATTATCATTTATTTTATTATATTGTTAAATATTTTTTCATGCTATTATTATTTTTCCAGTAGGGCCTGACCTGACCTCGTCACTACTCTACCGAGGTTAGGTTTGGCACTTACTGGGAACCGCTGTGGTGTACTCATACTACGCTTCTGCATATCTTTTTTATGCAGATCCAGGTATATCTTATCAGACTAGGCATCAGTAAACTAGTTGTACGAGGAGACTTCAAGGTATACCTGCCAGCGTCCACAGACTCCGGAGTCCCCTTCTATCTTACTATGTTGCTTCCTTATTTGTTTTAGACTCTGACATATAGAGACATAGAGAATAAATTCTTAGAAGCTTGTAACTTATTTCTACCGGGCTTTGGGTGTTGAATTTGTTTGAATTGTAGTTTATTTATTTCAAATATTTATTATTATTCCGCATTGATAGGCTTACCTAGTCTTAGAGACTAGGTACCATCACGACATCCTACGAAGGGAATTTAGGGTCATGACACCGTGGCGTCCTGGCAAACCTCCCAATGCCCAGCGCCATGGTCGGCCCTGTGGTCTCGACAGAGCCAAGGGACAAGCGCGCATGTGCCTCTGTCACCCTACTGATAGCCCTCGCTAGCACCCATCGGCTGGAAGATGCCAACAATGTCGCGCGCACAGACAATGCCGTGCACAAAGACCATGATGATGCCAACAGTGTCGCGCACACAAATCCTGATGCCTTGTTAGTGCCCAACCGCAAGCAAATTACAACAGCATCGCACGCACAAACAATGTCGCGCGCACAAACCCTGATGCCAAGTGCCAGCGCCCAGCCGCAGGCAGATGCAAATAGTGTCGCGTGCGCCGACAACACCGCGCACGCAGACCCTAATACTAAAGACAAAGTTGCTGCCAACAGACTTGTTTCGACCTTGTAGTTTTATTTTATTTACTTTCAGTGTGCTTCCACAACTTATATAGGCAAGTCATGTAACTTTGGTTTATTTTTTTAATCATTATTAGGGGGGATCAAGGATTCAAACATTCAAACATTCAAGCAAGCAAAAATTTCTCTGTACTGGTGTCTCTCCCCCTCGACAACGCGTAGCCTTTTGTAATAGCTTTCATTTAATAATGCAATCAACTTTCATTCTCAATTGCTCACTTCAATTCTCTTCATTGCTCGTGACATTAGTTTTTCATGTACGACACTGACAATCCTGTCTAGCATACAGAAGGGACCTCAATTGACGGACAGCAACCGCACTGACATCAGTTGCTTAGCTTTACGTCTCCCTTCTGAGGAATCTCAGGAATGTACCGCATAACAGTTTGTATCATATCTTAGGATCGACATCGGACGAACGAACATATTGTCATTACCACCATTTCTAACCATGGTGAATTATGGGGATTGCATCGCGACCCTTGAAGAGACGCTTGATGTATTATGACCCATCGTGGATACGATACCTAATCTAAGAACCAGCCTAGTGCAAAGGTTGGATGACCTGGATAATAGAATGCGACAGGCCGAAGTTGACATAGCAAACATCAGTTGCGACTCTAAGAGAGACCGGCAAACGGCAGCCGTAGAGACAGCCGAAATTTAAGGCAAATTTGAGGACCTCCAACAGGAGCGCGCCGAAGATTTAGCCCATAGGGAACTAGAGGCAGACAGGGTGACTTCCATGCAACAAACCATAGACAAACTTGACAGGCCAGCTCAGTGTTGTCAATGTTGCCCTACAAAGCCTGCTTAGAGGAGGCAAAAATCAAATCAGGGGTGTTGTGAACCTCGTCCCTGTGCCACAAAATCTAAAATTTCTGGAGCCAAAGCCATACAACGAAGCTCGGGATGCTAAAGAAGTAGAGAAATTCATCTTCGACATCGAACAATACTTCGATGCCGTGGGGGAGTTGGAAGAAGCCAAAAAGGTAGCAATTGATGCCATGTATCTTCAGGGGGATGCTAAACTCTGGTGGCAGGTGAAATACGAAGCCATCAGGTCCGGTAAAGATACTCTCAAGACATGGGCAGAACTGAAGGCAGCCATACACCTGCAGTTCTTCCCCGAAAATATGGAATACAATGCACGGAGAAAGCTGCGGGAACTCCGCCAGACCAGGTCAGTGCGGGATTACGTACGGGAATTCTCCGCGCTTATGCTAAACATACGGGATATGGGGGACAAAGTCAAACTCTTCGCATTCATAGAAGGTTTGAAACCTCATGCTCGTATGGAGCTGCAAAGACAAAGGGTAGATACCCTGCGCAAGGCGATTCAAGCTGCAGAATGCCTTAGGGATTATCAGATGGAAACTCAGAAGGATAGGCCTCAACCGCCTGTCCAAGGGGGATACAATGGGAGCCAACCTAGCAATGGTGGCCCTACCAGAAATGGAGGAGATCAAAGTGCAACAAAATCTAAGACTTCTTCCTCAAGCAGCAACAGTGTTGCATTCGTCAACAACAATCAGGGGAGAAAGCCCCCCTTCAGAATGTCGTCATTGTGGCGGGCAACATTGGAATAATGAATGCCCACATGCACAGATCAACGCTCATCAGACTGTTGCAGATGGGTCAGATGACGACCTAGACGACACAGAGCAAGTAGGTGCCTTCAATGCAATTGTTGACTCCATCCCTAATACCCTAGCGGGAACCAGTGCTGGTAACCATAAGAAGGACGCATGCCCAATCGCCAAGAAAGGGAAAAAGAAGGGGGATGAGAGGCCTCCTACCACACAAGAGAGTACCTTAATGTTCGTCGAAATGAAAGTAAACGGCAAACCAATTCGGGCAATGATAGACACGGGTGCTACCCCCAACTACTTAGCCTCGACTCAAGTGGAGCGCCTTAGTCTAGTTGTGCAAAAGAGTAGGGGTCGTGTCAAGGCTATCAACTCACCACCCCATCCAGTGAGTGGAATAGCCAAACAAGTGCCAATGCAGTTTGGCCCATACAAAGAAAGATACAACATATGCATAGCATTCATATATGACTTCGAACTGATATTGGGATTGGAATTCCTGAGGTAAACCAACACCATACCAATACCTTATGTCGACATGCTCCTGATGATGGGAGAAAACGGGGACAAATCCCGCATTATACCATGTATACCCATAAAGATGGCCGCTGAAAACATCTCAGCCAGGCAGTCAAAGAAGGGAGTCAAAATACATGAACCTATGGTTCCGGCTACCCTCAGTAACAAGAATCAAAAATCATATAATCAGCCTCAAATGACTGATGACACCCCTCAGTGTGTGCAGACTTGTCAAGCAGTCCACAAGGACAAGTCGGACCGCTCAGCACAAGCGGGACTCTTGGATCCACTACCTGTCCCAAAGAGACCTTGGGAAAGCATTTCCCTGAATTTCATCACAGGATTACCCAAGGTCGGAGATCTTGCAACTATCTTGGTTGTAGTAGACCAGACTTCCAAGTATGCCACCTTCATAGCAGCCCCACATAACATATCAACAGAAAATACAACTTGACTCTTCTTCTCTCATATTGTCAAATATTGGGGCCTGCCCAAAGATAACGCTAGTGACCGCGACTTACACTTCACTAGTAACTTTTAGACTCATCCCTTTAGGTGCCTCGGGTAAAAATTGAGTCACAACTCAAGCTTTCATTAACAACAATCAGATGGCCAGACAGAACGGTTCAATGACATGTTGGAGGAATATCTCCGCCACTTTGCAACCGGATCACAGAAGAATTGGGTGAAGCTTTTAGATGTTGCTCAACTATGTTTCAATTCACAAAAGAGATCTAGTACAAACAAAATCTTTTTTGAAATTGTTACCGAACAGCAACCGCTACTCCCACAAACTGTGAATGCACCAAACATGCCAAAATTGCCTCGAGTTGCCAGCTTCTCGAAGGAATGGGAGCGAAATTTGGAGATAGTGCAGAGCTATCTTGTCAAAGCCCAAGAGGGGGCAAAGAGGTATGCCGACCAAAGCCTTCGCTTTGTCCAATATCAAGCAGGAGACAAAGTGATGGTAAGAATCCCAAAGAGGTACTTGTTTACAGAGAGAGCCCATGACCCTCGCCTATTGCAAAAACACATCGGACCATTGTCCATTAAAAGATGCATTAGAAACGCCACATACCGGGTGAATACCCCAGCATGGTGTATCATCCACCCAGTCTTCCATGTCAACCACCTCAAATCATTTCAGAAAGACATGGAGCATCATTCACAAAGCCACCTCACAAGACCGAGGGGAACAAACCTCCAAGCCTACAAAAGCCTGATCAATCATCACCTTGCAGGTAAGGCTCCAAGTACATCGCCAACTTAGGTGGGGGAGAATGTCATGGGATGCTTTCCAGCCATGCCCCATGACCCCTTGGACGCTCCCCGTGGCGTCCTGGTAAGCCTCCCAACACCTAGTTCCACGGTCAGCCCCGTGGTCTCGGCAGCGCCAAGTGACAAGCGCGTATGTGCCTCTGTCGCCCCAACGATAGCCCTCGCCAGAGCTTATCGGCTAGAAAATGCCAACAGTGCCGCGCACACAGATCCTAATGCCTCGCTAGCGCCCAACCGCAGGCAGATTCCAACAGCGTCACACACACAAACCTTGTTGTGTGCGCAAACCTTGATGCCAAGAGACAGCGCCAGCCACAGGCAGATGCAAACACCACCGTGTGCGCCGCCAACACCGCACGAGCAGACCCTGATGCTAAAGACAAAGTTGCTAACAACGAACTTGTTTCTACCTTGTAGAAGACTAAGTCTTTTTCATTGTAAATATAGAGTAGTTTTACTTCATTTACTTTCAGTGTTCTTCTACAGCTTATATAGGTCAAGTCATGTAACTTTGGTTTATTTTTGTTTAAGCATTATTAGGGGGGATCAAGCATTCAAATATTCAAGCAAGCAAACATTTCTCTGTACTAGTGTCTCTCCCCCTCAACACCGCGTAGAATTTTGTAATAGCTTTCATTCATTAATGCAATCAGATTTCATTCTCAATTGCTCATTTCAATTCTCTCCATTTCTCATGATATTGGTTTCTCGTACGGCACTCACAATCTCATCTAGCGTACGGAGGGGACCTCAGTTGGCGGACATCAACCGTACTGACATCGGTTGCTTAGCTTTATGTCGCCCTTCCAACGAATCTCAGGAAGGCGCCGCGTAACAATAATAATGATGCCAGTAACTTCACATCTGCACTCAAAACCATCGCATCCGTAATACCGCTTCTACAAGCCCATACTCGCATTTGCGAGCTGCACTTCACTCACTAACCTTCGCTTCTGTGATGAACAGACCGCTTTTGTAGCGCCGCTGATGCGCCCAAATGCTCACAGGAGTGAATGCGCTTCTGCGCAACTTTATCCGCACATGCAGACTCCCAAGCCCAGGACAAACTCCGCTTTTGTGCCCTCAACTCTGCTTCTATGTCTGCGCAGATACGCTACATGAGCCACTTATACAACCTCGCACTTGTGCAATATGCACAACGGGTGCAATACACCATAACCAACTGACCCATATAATCACCAAAATGGTCTGGACTCAATCCGAAACACCCCCTAACCCCCATCCAATCAAACCAACAAGTCCAAATACCTTACTCAAACTTATTCCGAGGCTTCAACCATAAAAAACCAATGACAAAATCAAGAATCGAAGATCAAAATCCTTATCTAAACTTTCAAATATTCCAACTTCACCGAACGCATCCGAATATCACTTAGACATTCCGGAACACGACCAAACTTTACACACAAGTCCCAATCAATCAAATTAACCTATCCAAAGTCCCAAAATATTAATCAGGATATGATAACACCAAAGTCAACTTCCGGTCAAACCTATAAACTCTCAAATCCTTCAAATTGCCAACTTTGGCAAATAGAGTCAAAACCTTCTAGTAACCTCCAAATTCGAACATACACCCAAGTCCAAAACTACCATATGAATCTATTGCAATCATAAAATTCCGATTCTGAGGTTGTCTACTCAAAAGTCAAACCTTGATAAACTCTTCCAACTTAAAGCTTCCAAATTGAGAATCACTCTTTTAAATCAATCCCGAACCTCTCGAAAGTCAAAACCAACCACACACGCGAGTCATAATGCATTATATGAAGCTACTCAAGACCTCAAACCCCCGAACAAAATGCTAGAGCTCAAAACGATCGATCGGGTCAGTATACCAACACCCTAAGTAATTTTGAAGTTCTTAATAACATATGCTAAACCTTCACACAACATATACTTGTATTTGTTTACTTGGTTCATTCTGATTATAACATGCACCAAGTTATAAGAAAATCAGTAAGTGTTTTCAAAATTAAAACTACAAAATGCATATAAAAATGAATAAGAAATATGTATTACCTCTTTATCTACAAAGATTATGTCTGAACAAATCAACTCTTTATTTCTCTTGAGATTAATAGAATTTCACATCCTACAAAAAGAACATTGAAAAAAAAAAGAACACGCCGAATTTTATAAAAACTTTAGTATAGGAAAATAGCATATTAGTTTTAAAAAAATGTCAAAAGTTACTTAAAGACAATGAAGACATCATGTATTTGCAAGGATGCCATGACAGACTTATTACCAGCATTCAAAGAGGATGGTCAATATTGTCACACCCCTTTTTCCCACCCCCAAGATATATATATATATATATATATATATA
>AWOL01S0010298.1:21017-31701 GCA_000715115.1 Nicotiana otophora | reverse complement strand
GAAGGAAATTATTTTGAGATTATAAGTATTATGCTATTTCAAACAAGTGATAAGTAAATTCGTGAAGGTGAGAAGGTAAGCGAATAAAAGAAAATAAGTTTCGTCGAAGTTTGGCAATTTGGGGTAAAAACCGGTCCGAGCTATAATACCCAGCATTTATGGACTAATGTCATACAAGGTACCACATGACTATGATAGTAAGGTGTATAAGGTGTGTTAAAAATAAGTAGTATTTTAAGTAATTTGAGATAATTCTTAATTATATGGGTAATTGGTTAATTATTGGTTAGTAGGAGATTAGTAAATTAACAATTAATTAGAATTGGATAAGCTTGATGGATCTTACCACCAACGTGGCAGCCCATGAAGTAGTTAACAAAGCCACTAAGTGTTACACCCCATATGTTTTTGTACGTGAAAGTACGCCATAAATAAATTTCATCGTAAGTTAATCCCGCATTTTTGTACGTTAAAGTTTCATCGTATGTTAATCTACGTAATTTAGGGAATGACATTATTTTGGAATTATAAGTATTATGCTATTTCAAACAAGTGATAAGTAATTTTTTGAAGGTGAGAGGGTAAGCAAATAAAAGGAAATGAGTTTCGTCGAAGTTTGACATTTTGGGATAAAATACGGTCCGAGCTATAATACCTCGTATTTATGGACTAATGCCATACAAGGTACCACATGACCATGATAGCAAGATGTATAAAGTGTATTAAAAGTGAGTAATATTTTGAGTAACTTGAGATAATTCTTGATTATGTGGATAATTGGGTAAGTATTGGTTAGTGGGAGATTAACAAGTTAATCAAGAGATTAGTGGATAATTAATTAAAATTATGGGTAAGCTTAAAATTCCTCAACGTGGCAGCCAAGGGAGTAGGTAATAAGTGATTCTTAAGTCACACTTTAAGGTGGCAGATTAGTGAGGTTAATTGGCTTAGTCACCATACAGAGTGGGGCCCATTCTCTTTGATAAAAGGAACCATCTTCCTACATTATTAAAGAGAAATGACAATGTCCAACGTGAAATGCTACAAGGTCCAACATGAAATTCTAAAGGGATGAAGCTACAAAGTCCAACATGAAATTCTCCGAAATGCTACAGGGTCAAACGTGAAATGCTAATTCAAAGAAAGCGCGGTACAATCTTTCTCAAGAATATCATACGGATGTTTCCCTACTTAGATCCGCTGTTACGTGTTTTTGCAAAAGAGAATTGGTTCAGGTATGTTAAGGCTATCCCTTCTTTCCTTTTGGCATGATCTATACGATACAAACGAAAGAAGCAAATGCATAATTTCCATAAATGACTCTATTCCTAGAAATACTAAATATGCTTATGTTCTTGATTCCCCATGTGTCATATTATTTTATCATTTGTTTATGGGTATCAGAAAATACATAAGTTGATAAAGTTTATTTCATGATATTAATCAAAGACATAATGGTCCTATGACGTTCCGAGAGATTTTATTGACATATTTTATATACATTGCATTTGTTTATACATGAACATTGACCCATGACCAGATGGCGTTATATACGCGTATATATATATATATGTATATATGTATGTATGTATCTATATGTATGTATGTATGGATTGTTGTGGGTTAAAGAGTTTTTCCAAATAAAATGACAAATTTTTTATAGGAATTATTTTATTTACAGAGTCGCCACTTGGAATTGAATTTTTAGGTGTTCCAAGTCACCTTTTATTTGAATCCCTATTCAAAGAAAGATTTGACTCTTTTATTATTGGTTTGCGAAAACAAAGATCGGGTAAGGAATTCTGTTGACCAGGGAGAAGGTGTAAGGCATTTTCCGAGTCTCGTGGTTCTAGCACGGTCGCTTTATTGACTATAACTTGGCTTGAATTAATTTTGGACGAACTTTGATTTATTGGCTTTCATATTTTATCTATCCACTTTTATTGCTTGATTATTCGTAATTATGGAAGTATCTTGAAACGAATCATACATATGTGTATTCATTTTGTTTGGTATGTCAAAGTCGTACCACGCGTACGTGTACACAATTAATAAAATTTATTATTTATTAGATTGTTTTGTCAAAATTACGCGAACACGTAACTTGATTTATTTTTGGGACCATAATTATGTCACGCGAACGTATACATAATCACGATGGTAGATTTGTTACGAGCGTGTCTAAAGGCATAGTAGTGATTTTTGTAGTAATTCGGCGTTCTTGGTTATTGAGGAAACATAGCCTAAGGAGAAATACAACTTATTTTAAACCCAAACCTACTCCTATCCCAAGTTTACATTAGATTTTCTAATACCATTGGCCTATACGTTCGGCCCAAATCCTTTACCAACTAATCTACTCATCTTCTATATTGTTTTTTTTTTTTCTTTTTGGTTTAGATCTAATAAATAAATAATATTACTATTACTACACATGACATAAGATTCATAAAACTAAATAATATAAAACTATTGAACATATTCATGATTTTAAACACACTTGCCACCACATAAAAAAATAAGAATATCACCTAAATTAAATTCATAATGCAAATACAATTTCAGTAAGTATCATTGAACCAGGAAGCAGAAATGTTAAAAGAGAAAAATAAATAACCTTGTATTAGATGAAGACTCCAATTTGACGTACATTAAGCAGGCATTTGTCCAAAAGCAAAAGAAAGAAAACAGGATATGGAACGAAAATGTTCTCCGAAAATCCTCAATGAACTCAAACCGGAAACCTCGCCAATGACGGAAATCTTGAACGCCCAGAAAATGCCACTGTTTTAGGTGAAAAGAGGTTGTTTTAATGGCTGATTTTTTGTCCCTCTTGTGGTTGTTCGGCAGCAGCGATGCAGCTATTTTCTGGTAGTTTTAAGGTTGTTTTAATGGAGTTTTACATGATTTTAGGATTATTTTCCAGATCTCCCTTTGGCTGGAATCATGGTGGTATTTATTGGAAGAGATGAGGTGAGGAGGATGAGTGTATGATTAGGAAGAAAAGAGGAAAATATCTCCCCTTTTTTCGTGTGTCCCCCTTTTTCATCCTCCCTACCCTATGTAAGATGAGTCTCTTTATTTATTATGTGAGTGGAGAGTGTGTGAATTGAAAAGAAAAACAAAAAGAGTGTGTGTGCTGGTATGGGCATGTGAGTGACGTGAGTGGAGGGAATCTTTTGGGTAAGACAAAGTTTGTTACTAAATTCATATCCAAAAAATAATTTATTCTCTTTTTGCTTTTTTTTTCTTTTAACAATGGATAATGAATAAAAGGTAAAATTAAAATTCCTACTAAATCAAAATAACAAGATAAAAGTACTACATACTTAATGTATTTGTTGAAAGTCTCTAAACTTAAAAATTGCACTAAACTAAAGAAAAACTACATCTCTTTTTTTTTTGAAATTTATTCTTTCTTTGTAAATGAAGATAAAACTTATACTAAAAATGTGACTCTTTTTATCATTTTTAATTTTCTTAAGTAAAACCTATAAAAGGTAAATTAAGAGCTAATATATATAAATTGAACATAAAAAATATTTACATACTAAAAAGTGGTGAGAAATTCAGATATGGTCAAAACTTAGGTGCTCACGGCATGTCCCTCTTTGCTTGGAAATATGAAGTACTTTCAGGCAAAGAAAGATGAGCGATATGACTAATTTTTGGCCATACCATTATTCAAAAGGGAAGAGATAAGAGAAAAGAGTGCAACCGAGACCTGATTTTGGACGGCCTACATATCCCGGGTTATAAGGGAATCAGGTCGCGTGTAGTTGAAGGAAAAGGATAGAATGCTGAGTTGGAGAGTCGAGTGAGGTTCTGTCGAGGCTTGGCCTGTTGTCGTGTCATTACATCAAAATCAAAAGAGACTAAATACGCCCATCAATAATGAGTTACAAGATTCATATCTATAAGTCTTCTAAAACTTGATCTTGAGTCTTGACTGGTTCTTCATGCAAACCCTGATTTGAACCTTGATGCTCGCTAGCTGCAAGTGCCAGTTTATTCTTCTACGGCCTCTTCTGATGAAGAGAGGAAATGCAATGCTCGTGACTTCAGTCATGTCTTGAGTAGTTCACATCTTTTCATCCGCTTCTGCAATCTCGATTCACTTATTTTTGTTTTCTTTCCTTTATTTTGGATTGGGACTTATTCTATTGGTCATCTCGAACCCGTGACTCGAGGTAAAACCTGCTCAGACGCCAAAACAAACAAACGAAAGAAAGATTCTGCCCCAATTTTCACTAGGAAATTTTTGTGAGTTATTTGTAACAAAACTCTATACTACTTCATTATTGAAAGCAATAAAAGGTCGGGATTGGTGTACCCTAGGAAAACATGATTCTTTGGGAATGGTGTACCCTGATTGTCTAAACGGTGCCTCAACTAAGGATTGGTGTACCTTATGTTGGGGAAATGCGATGGGGAATAGTGTACCCTGATACTGGTAAGGAGACTAAGGAGTGGACACCCTATTTCAGAAAATACAGCTAGGGATTGGTGTACCCTGATACTGGTGAGGAAAAGTAACCAGGGGTTGGTACCCTGTATTACGGAAAAAGAATGTAATCAGGGATTGGTACCCTGTATTACTGAAATGAAATGTAACCAAGGGTTGGCGCCCTATATTATTGAAGAAAAAATATAACCAGAGGTTGGTGCCCTATACTACTGAAAGAAAAAATATAACTAGGGGTTGGTACCCAGTATTACTGAAAGGAAATTTAACCAGGGGTTGGTACCCTGTATTACTGAATAGGAAGTGTAACCAGGGGTTGGTACCCTGTATTATTGATGAAGTGTTGAGTCTCTGTAGGTGAAAAAGGTTATACCTGAGTTAAGCAATATAAAACAGCCTGAGCGAAGACTACTTCTACCAGGAAAAATGAGCTGGATCCCCTTAGGCGAAATGGTTCTACCTGAGTTAAGCTACGTAAAACACCATGAGGGAAGAGTACTTCTACACGGAACTATGAGCTGGATCCCCCTAGGTGAAAAGGTTCTACCTGAGTTAAGCTATATAAAATAGCCTGAGCGAAGAGTACTTCTACCCAGAAATATGATCTAGATTCCCCTAGGCGAAAGGTTCAACCTGGGTTAAGCTACGTAAAACAAGCATGCGCGAAGAGTACTTTTACCCGAAAATATGAGTTGGATCCCCTTAGGCGAAAAGGTTCTACCTAGGTTAAGCTACGTAAAACAGCCTGAGCAAAGAGTACTTCTACCCTGGAATAATGAGCTGGATCCCACTAGGCGAAAAGGTTCTACCTGAGTTAAGCTATGTAAAACAAGCATGAGCGAAGAGTACTTCTACCCGAAAATATGAGTTGGATCCCCCTAGGCGAAAAGGTTCTACCTGGGTTAAGCTATGTAAAACAAGCATGAGCGAAGAGTACTTCTACCCGAAAATATGAGTTGGATCCCCCTAGGCGAAAAGGTTCTACCTGGGTTAAGCTATGTAAAACAACCTGAGCGAAGAGTAATTATACCCGAAAAAATGAGCTGGATCCCCATAGGCGAAAAGGTTCTACCTGAGTTAAGCTATGTAAAACAGCCTGAGCGAAGAGTACTTCTACTCG
Organism: Nicotiana otophora; assembly: GCA_000715115.1. Lineage (NCBI taxonomy): Eukaryota > Viridiplantae > Streptophyta > Magnoliopsida > Solanales > Solanaceae > Nicotiana > Nicotiana otophora. The sequence continues at coordinate 26,116 of AWOL01S0010298.1, read as the reverse complement.
AAACTATGAGCTGGATCCTCCTAGGCGAAAAGGTTCTACCTGGGTTAAGCTATGTAAAACAACCTGAGCGAAGAGTAATTATACCCGAAAAAATGAGCTGGATCCCCATAGGCGAAAAGGTTCTACCTGAGTTAAGCTATGTAAAACAGCCTGAGCGAAGAGTACTTCTACTCGAAACTATGAGCTGGATCCTCCTAGGCGAAAAGGTTCTACCTGGGTTAAGCTATGTAAAACAACCTGAGCGAAGAGTAATTATACCCGAAAAAATGAGCTGGATCCCCATAGGCGAAAAGGTTCTACCTGAGTTAAGCTATGTAAAACAGCCTGAGCGAAGAGTACTTCTACTCGAAACTATGAGCTGGATCCTCCTAGGCGAAAAGGTTCTACCTGGGTTAAGCTATGTAAAACAACCTGAGCGAAGAGTAATTATACCCGAAAAAATGAGCTGGATCCCCATAGGCGAAAAGGTTCTACCTGAGTTAAGCTATGTAAAACAGCCTGAGCGAAGAGTACTTCTACTCGAAACTATGAGCTGGATCCTCCTAGGCGAAAAGGTTCTACCTGGGTTAAGCTATGTAAAACATCCTGAACGAAGAGTACTTCTACCCGGAATTATGATCTGGATCTCCCTAGGCGAAAAGGTTCTACCTGGGTTAAGCTACATAAAACATCATGAGCGAAGAGTGCTTCTACCCGGAACTATGAGCTGGATCCCCCTAGGCGAAAAGGTTCTACCTGGGTTAAGCTACGTAAAACAACCTGAGCGAAGAGTACTTCTACCCGGAACTTATGTGCTGGATCTCCCTAGGCGAAATAGTTCTACCTGAGTTAAGCTACGTAAAACATCCTGAGCAAAGAGTAATTCTACCCAGAACTATGAGCTGGATCTCCCTAGGCGAAAAGGTTCTACCTGGGTTAAGCTACGGAAATGATCTGTATAAACAATAGTGATACATGTGAAAATAAAAGAAAATGGATATTTTGTGGAAACTTACCTTTGGTGATATTCATCCTTTAGGAATCGCCATTCTGCACTGCTTTGTTCCTGCTTCAAACAAAGAAAAATTATGAGTTTTTAAAGTGGTGGTCGGTTTGTGCCCTTGATGTCTTTGGCAGCTTGGCTTTGTGCCCACTCGCTTCAGGAAGACCGACAGTATTGGTAGTTGGCTACATTGCTGGTAGACTCTGTTGTTACTTTCAAGAGACTTTTGCTCTTTGTACCAACCATGATTGTGTTTGTGGCTCAATCAGTCTAATCCCAACTAGAGATCTTTACTTAGGTGACCTTTTCTCATATCTTGAATGGCTTCTCGCTTTTTGAGAAATTTGTTTGTCAGAGAGAATCGCAACTGGGTATGCGCCTTTTGCATGATGTGCACACTTCATAGTCTCTGTTCAGTACTACAGGGAACCCGTAATCAATCTTGCGGTCTTTTCTTTGATTGTTTTTTACAAGTAGGCAGACAGAAATATCTTTCGGGGGAACCTTTGTACTGCACGAATCCTCAAGACATGTCGACTGTAACAACTGTGTGTGCATGTTACTTCTCCGATAATGTTATCTTGAATGTTCTCGCTAGAATTTGTTTTGTGCAACTGAAAAGCTGGTAGTAGATTTTGAAATCCTTTTTTACTTATTTTGACAAGGACTGACTCAAAGCAAAGGATATAATGATGCAAAGAAACAATATTAACAAGAGATCCCTTCATCAGGAAGGAAAGAAGACAGTTGTTTTTTATATATATAAAGAAGGAAAAGGCTTTGTTTTTTTTTTTAATGAGGTAACTATCAATAATGATCATGACATGAATTTTGGACTCAACGGCCTGATCTATCAAACTAATCTGATCATTCCTTTCGTTATTCCTTCGGACTTTGAAGTCGGGCTTGTTTGTGTTAATTCTTTGCATCAGTTTCACGAATTACTTTCGACTAGTGGTGCCCCGAAAGATCTTCACCAACAATACTCTCTTATTTATTTATCTCTACTTACTGTCGTCTTACAGTGCCTGTGAGGGTTTTTACTAGTAAGACTCTCTCATTTATTTATCTCTACTTACCGTCGTCTTACAGTGCTTGTGAGGGTTTTCACTAGTAAGACACTTTTTTTTTTCTTTTTTTTTCTTGATTCCTTGAGTGAAAACCATGACCATGTCCTCCATATGACAACCATTGCTCATTGCGGATTTCCCTTGGCATTCTCCAAATTGATCAGGAGGTCTTGTTTGGAAGGCTTTTGGATATGGTTAGAAAGAAAGGATGGTATGAAAGCTTAAAGTAGACTCAATATGATGGGTTTTACACTTACAACTCTTGCAATTGACTCTTTCAAAAAAAACTAAAACAAACTCATGCCCCAGTTTTAGATACTGGATTTTTTATTTTTTATTTTTTTGGAATTCTTATTTGGTTGGACCGAACCGTGTAAGGCTGCCTATATATCCCAGGTCAAACATAGTTCAAACATCTAACCTAACTATTTATTTTTTATCTTTCTTTTTTTTTCTTTTTTTTTTTCTCTTTTTTTATTTTCTTCTTTTTTTCTTTTTTTTTTTTCAAAACAAGTTGCCCCAGCTTTTATTTCCTTGGGGCATGGAACTTAGACTATTATATTTTTGGACTTTTGACTCTAGACTTGATTCCAAGAGGGGGGGAGGGTTAAAAATTATAACATAGGCTCAAAAGGCATAATAAATGGTATAAATTGTTTGAGTAGCAGAAAAATGGGCCTCCTAGCCTCAAGAACGCCAAACATATTATCTCTTCACAATTATGTCATTGATAAACATATTGTCTTCTGGGTCTTGTCCAGCGTAAAGTTGTATGAGCAATAATTTACTCGTAAGGAATGACCCTTGTCAATTTGGGTGACCTTTCTTTCTTGATATGGAAGTGTGCATTTCGATACTGATTGATTCGTTTCAAATTATCTGTATTGTGCCTTATTTTGAAAAATACTTTCTATCTTTTAGTGCTAAACAAACTTCAACCTATCTGATCATCCTTAAGCCCGATCTTCACAACAATTCATCGGTAGAGATCCTTAACCTACATGGGTATGACTGCTTTGGTTCCACGTATACTTGATTTATACTTATTTTCCAAATGTTTCATGTCTTTATTCATCTTCAAAAGTGTCTATTTTTCACTTATCCAATTCAAGACTAAATCAGTTTTCTAAGATCTGGCCAAAAATTCCGCATGCATGTCATGTCACTAGAACTAGCGTGAAAAGAACTATGCACAAAATGGACACAAAATGACTGACTATTTTTTATTGAATAAAGGATAGCAGGGTCTGATAACATAAAAAGAAGAAGAAAACATGATAAAATAAACTACCATGACTCCTCCCCGGCTGAAAGAGAAGTGAATTTTCAGTTACTAAGCGACATCTTAGCCAGGGACTTGCACATCAGCATTACTATGGCATTCACTAATTTTGATTGCTTTGGAATCAACATTCAATTTTTGACTTTTTGATCAAACCAAAGCATGTCCTGTTGCTCAAACCTGGTAAAAGTTAACCAATGTTTGCCTCTATTTTGCACCACCAAACTGTCTACTTGCCTTTTCGTGACCTTAGTTGGATCAACAATAGCAGTGCTTATTCCCTTGGTTGAGAAGATGATAAAGTGATCCTGGATTGTTTTCGTAATTCACCATTGCAAACCAACAAACCAACCACCTTTAACTAGCTTTTATTTCAAAATAACAAGTACGTTAGAATGAACACACTCTTATTCTCTTTCTTCTTATTTCTTTTTCTTTTTCTCTATTTTTTCTTTTCTTTTCTTTTTTTTCACTTTGTTTTTCAAAATCGTTCGATCGAACCTGATGTGGGTTGCATACGTATCATGTGGGAATATGAATCAGATCTTGCGTAGTTCGGGAAGATCATAAATAAAATAGATAAAGTAACTCTTTTTTATATACAATTAATCCGACAAAATCTCATAGCAACGAAAATATTTTTAATTATTTTTTTTACGATTTTGTTTTTTGGGAATTGGTGAAAGAAAGACTTCTAAAGAAGAAAGAAAATATTTTTAGATTTTAAATTTTTTTTTTTCTGTAAATTTCAAAAGAAAGAAAATATTTTTTTAGATTTTGATTTTTGTTTTTTGAATTTTGGGCGAAAGACTTTTTTTTTTAAAAGGAAGAAAATATTTTTGGATTTTTGGATTTGACGTCTCAAAGAAAAACTTCTAAAGAAGGAATTAAAGAAAAATATCTTTTTGGATTTTTTAAAATTGAGGGCCGGAACCGATGAGGTTTGCCTACGTATCTCACATCCGATGAGAATCAGACTCGCGTAGTTCGGTGAAACCAACTATTTTTCTCTTTTTTTAAATTTTTATGAAAATTAATCTTTAAAAATCATACGCACTAGACCACATCATTTTTTTTCTTTCTTGTTTTTCTCTGTTCATTCAACTGATTTATGCTAAAGTTGGTCAACATAAAAGTCTCCCAAATAATGCAACAAGTAGCACATAACATGACATAATGGTCTCAACAAGGTACGTGTCCTAAAACAGAACTCGGCCCCTGTGCCGACCCCTGCTAAGTCAAATGCATGTGATGCAAATAAAGCGAACCTACTAGGGATATTCGATATGAGGTTTGTTCTTCTAGGTCTAACTCCTGGTGGAGAAGGTATCTAGACAGGCTTACTCGAGCGAACAACTTGAGCCGAGGAGGGTCAGCGTACTGGTAGCATCGCTTTCCGGCTTAGCTGGTGGTGCTCCCCTCCTAAAATATGTGTGACTAAAATCCTTCACCGGGTGACAAGCACCTCGCCTATCTCGAAGAAAGTGGGCTATGTCAAGCAAATACCCAATTTAATTTCAAGAAGACTCAGAGGGGTGCGTGAGAAGACAGTTTATATGTACAATTCAACAATATCAAAGTGGTAAAAAACACACAAGTAGCACATTAAACCCAAGTAAAATCACAGTATATACAAAAATTAATAAAGCCAAATAAAGTCAATGTACAAGATCGAATTCTTGAGAGTCTCCAACAGGGTCGCCAGAGCTATCACACACCTTTTTCCCACCCCCAAAAGATATATACATATATATATATATATATA
>AWOL01S0010298.1:0-20002 GCA_000715115.1 Nicotiana otophora | reverse complement strand
TATATATATATATATGAATTATTGTGGGTTAAAGAGTTTTTCTAATTAAAGTGACAAGTTTTTGATAGGGATTATTTTATTTACAGAGTCGCCACTTGGAATTGAGTTTTTGGGTATTCTAAGTCACCTTTTATTTGAATCCCTATTCAAAGAAAGATTTGACTCTTTTATTATTGGTATACGAAAACAAAGTTTGGGTAAGAAATTCAATTGATCGGGGAGAAGGTGTAAGGCATTCCCTGAATCTCGTGGTTCTAGTACGGTCGCTTTATTGACTACAACTTGGCTTGAATTAATTTTGGACGAACTGTGATTTATTAGCTTTCATGTTTTATCTATCCGCTTTTATTTCTTGATTATTAGTAATTATGGAATTATCTTAAAACGAATCATACATATGTGTATTCAGTTTCTTTGGTATGTCAAAGTCATGCCACGCATATGTGTACACAATTAATAACATTTATTATTTATTAGATTGTTTTGTCAAAATTACGTGAACGCGTACCTTGATTTATTTTTGGGACCATAATTATGTCACGCGAACGTATACATAATCACGATGGTAGATTTGTTACAAGCGTGTCTAAAGGCATAGTAGTGATTTTTGTTGTAATTCGGCGTTCTTGGTTATTGAGGAAACATGCCAGTGTTCAACTAAAGCCTAAGGAGCAATACAACTTATTTCAAAGCCAAACCTACTCCTATCCCAAGCTTACATTAGATTTTCTAATACCAGTGGCCTATCCGTTCGGCCCAAATCCTTTACCAACTAATCTACTCATCTTCATTGTTGTTTTTCTTTTTTCTTTTTGGTTTAGATCTAATAAATAAATAATATTACTATTACTACATATGACATAAGATTCATAAAACTAAATAATAAAAAACTATTGAACAGATTCATGATTTTAAACACACTTGCCACCACATAAACAAAATAAGAATATCATCTAAATTAAAATCATAATGCAAATAAGATTTCAGTAAGTATCATTGAACTAGGAAGCAGAAATATTAAAAGAGAAAACAAATAACCTTGTATTAGATGAAGACTCCAATTTGATGTACATTAAGCAGACATTTGTCCAAAACCAAAAGAAAAAAAACAGGATATGGACCGAAAATCTTCTCCTAAAATCCTCAATGAACTCAAACTGGAAATCTCGCCAATGACGGAAACCTTGAACGCCCAGAAAATGCCATTGTTTTAGGTGAAAAGAGGTTGTTTAATGGCTGATTTTTGGTCCCTCTCGTGGTTGTTCGGTAGCAGCGATGTATCTATTTTCTGGTGGTTTTAAGGTTGTTTTAATGGAATTTTACATTATTTTGGGGCTGGTTTCCAGATCTCCCTTTGACTGGAATTTTGGTGGTATTTATTGGAAGAGATTAGGCAAGGAAGATGAGTGTATGATTAGGAAGAAAAGAGGAAAACATCTCCCATTTTTTCGTGTGTCCCACTTTTTCCTCCTCCCTACCCTATGTGATATGAGTCTCTTTATTTATTATGTGAGTGGAGAGTGTGTGAATTGGAAAGCAAAACAAAAAGAGTGTGTGTGCTGGTGTGGGCATGTGAGTGATATGGGTGGAGGGAATATTTTGGGTAAGATAAAGTTTGTTACTAAATTCATATCCAAAAAATGATTTATTCTCTTTTTGCTTTGTTTTTTCTTTGAACAATGGATAATGAATAAAAGATAAATTAATATTCCTACAAAATCAAAACAACAAGGTAAAAGTACTACATACTTAATGTATTTGTTGAAAGTCTCTAAACTTAAAAATTGCACTAAACTAAATAAAAACTACATGTCACGACCCAAAATCCATTAAAGGTCGTGATGGCACCGGACACTGCGGTCAGACAAGACAAAAATAAATACTTAATTTGCTTTCTTTTTTTATTTTTGAAATCATATTTATAACGACCCGGCCGGTCGATTTGAGAATTAGAGCCCTAATCCCCTATTACCTGCTTTCCCCGTATCTTTTTCTGATATTGTGACTTGTCGGGAGGCTTCATTTTGTTTTTGTAAGTGTTTGGGACACTTAGTCCCTAAATGGAGGTTTAAGCCTTAGGATTGGCACTGTAGTCAGCACTGTATGACGACGACTCCAGAATAGATTTATGTCGATTCCGTTAGTGCCGTTGGGTGATGTTGGGCTTAGGAGCATATCCGGATTGTGTCTGGAGGTCTGTAGCTCATTTAGGCTTGAAATGGCGAAATTCGAATTTTTGAAGTTTTGGACCGGTAGTAAAATTTTTGATACCAGGGTCGAATTCCGATTTTGGAAGTTGGAATAGGTCCATAGGGTTGAATATGACTTGTGTGCAAAGTTTGGGGTCAATCGGACATGGTTTGATAGGTTTCGGCATCGGTTGTCGAATTTGGAAATTCTAAATTCTTTAAGTTTGAATCGGAGGATGATTCGTGATTTTAGCATTGTTTGATGTGGTTTGAAGGCTCGACTAAGTTTGTATGGTATTTCAGGATTTGGTTGGTATATTTGGTTGAGGGCCCGGGGGCCTCGGGTGTGTTTCGCATGCTCAACAGGTTGAAATTTGGACTTATGCAATTGCTGAAGATTTCTGGTTGCTGGTGTTTTCGCATCTGCGGTTGGGGAATCGCATGTGCGGACTCGCACGTGCGCATGATCAGGCACAAAAGCGGTTTGGAATGAGGAGCTCAGGGATCACAAGTGCGAGGTAACATTCCGCATCTGCGATGCCTGCAGATGCGACCCTGGAGCGCAGGTGCGAAGAGAGACTGCAGAAGCGGACCAGTTTCTGCAGGTGCGCACGCGCAGGTGCGGCCACTTTCTCGCAGAAGCGGTCCCGGGTTCCTTAAGGCATTTCCGCACCTGCGATAGAATTTTCGCAGGTGCGGTGCCGCAGGTGCGATGAATAAGTCGCATGAGCGAATTTGCTGGGCAGAAAAGAGAAAAATTCGAGGGTTTGATTCATTTCGCCATTTTTGGACTTGGGAGCTCGGAAATTGGCAATTCTTCAAAGGATTTTCAGAGAGAGCTTTGGGGTAACGATTCTTAATTTGATTTTGATCATATTTCATTAATCTATTGTTGTTTTCTTCATTTAATTAAGGAATTTGAGTGAGAAAGTTGGGAGAATAGGGGAAAAGTTCCCCAATCAAATTTCTGAGTTTTGAGTGGGATTTAGACATTAGATTTGGATAATTTTGGTACGAGTGATCTCGTAAGTGAATGGGTGTTCATATTTGGTAACTTGTTTTCGATTTCGAAACGTGGGCCCGGGAGATTGTTTGAGCATTTTTCTAATTTCTTGCCTTAGCTTTTATTTCGTTAGCTAGATTAGTTCCTTGTAGCTATATTTATGTTATGTAATTGGTTTTAGCTAGATTTGAGCCATTTAGAGTCGGATATTCGTGGAAAGAGTATTGTGACATATTGAATTGAGCTTGGTTCGAGAAAAGTGACTTGCCTAACCTTGCGTGGGGGAAACTCCCCTTAGGATTTGGTACTGTTTGATATGTGAGTGCCATGTACATGAGGTGACGAGTACGTACACATGCTATTTGTTGTAAAACTCTATTTTTCACTAAGTCATAACTTGTTTTCACTTTATTTGAAAACATACTAGCATATATAACTATCTTGCTTAGACTAGAATAACATGCCTACTTGTTTAACTGCCTATTTGAACTCTGTGCAGCATGTTTAGTGAAATTACATGCTTTCCTTGACTTGAACTTAGTCTAAACTGTAGGATTTCTTGTTGTAACTATTATTTCGGTTGGTTGCACTGTATATTTACTTTGGGACTACAGAATGGTATTCCGGGAGATCCCTCTGTACTGCATATTTACTTTGGGACTACGACACGGTATTCCGGGAGATCCCCTTGCTCAGCATATTTATTTTGGGACTACGGAACGGTATTCCGGGAGATCCCCCTGCACATTTACGTTTGGGACTACGAGACGGTATCTCGGGAGATCCCCTGTTGTTATCACTATGTTCTGAGTTGTTTTCTTTCATTGATTATATTCGTGTTAGATTTCTGTATTTATTTTTACTGCGATATTTCATTCTATCTTATTTCATTATATTTATACCAGTTGGGCCCTGACTTGATCTCGTCACTACTCGACCGATGTTAGACTCGGCACTTACTGAGTATCGTTGTGGTGTACTCACGGCCTTTCCTGTACATATTTTTCGTGTGCAGATCCAGGTTTATCTTACCAGCCTCATCAGTAGTTGCAGTCGCTGCTGCTTATTGGAGACTTCAAGGTATATCTTCCCGCGCCCGCAGATCCTCGGAGTCCCCCTCTATACCCCTATGTTCATTTTTCCTTCCTTCTATAGAAATGATGTTTTTCGTACTTTTCAGAGGTGATAATTGTATATGCCGAGTGACATTCAGTTGCTTATTAGATATTTGTTATTGTTAGTAGTTAATGTTCATGCTTTTGTTTCATTTTTGCAAAAATATTAGGCTTACTTAGTCGTAGAGACTGGGTGCCGTCTCGACGGTTCACGGAGGGAGAAATTGGGTCGTGACAAGTTGGTATCAGAGCTGCTTAAGGATTATGACATTACTATTTTGTACCATTCCGGGAAGGCCAATATGGTGGCTGATGCTTTGAGTCATCGGGCGGGGAGTTTGGGGAGTTTAGAATATCTACCAGCAGCAGAGAGGCCTATGGCATTGGATATTCAGGCCTTAGCCAGCCAGTTTATGAGATTGGGTATTTCTGAATCGAGTCGAGTATTGGCTTATGTGGTCTCTCGGTCGTCTCTTTATGATCGTATCAGGGACCGTCAGTATGATGACCCCCATATGCTTGTCCTTAAGGACACGGTCTAACACAGTGACGTTAAGGAGGTCACTATTGGGGAGTATGGTGCATTGAGGATGCAGGGAAGGTTATGTGTGCCCAATGTTAACGGTTTGTGTGAGTTGATTCTCGAGGAGGCTCACAGCTCACGGTACTCCATTCCTCCAGGTGCCGCGAAGGTGTATCAGGACCTGAGGCAACATTATTGGTGAAGGAGGATGAAGAAGGACATAGTAGAGTATGTGACTAGATGTCTAAATTGCCAGCAGGTGAAGTATGAGCATCAGCAACCGGATGGGTTGCTTCAGAAGAGAGAGATTCCGGAGTGGAAATGGAAGCGAATCACTATAGACTTTGTTGTTGGAATCCTACAGACTCAGCGGAAGTTTGATGCAGTTTGGGTGATTGTGGACAGGCTGACCAAGTCAGCGCATTTCATTCATGTGATGACTACCTATTCTTCCGAGCTGCTGGCTCGAATTTACATTCGTGAGATTGTCAGACTTCATGGCATACTGGTATCTATCATCTCTGACCGAGGCACGCAGTTTACATCGCGGTTCTGGAGAGTCGTACAGCAAGAGTTGGGTACTCGGGAGGAGTTGAGCACAGCTTTTCTCCCTCAGACGGACGGGCAGTCCGAGCGCACTATTCAAATTCTTGAGGATATGCTTCGTGCGTGTGTGATGGAGTTTGGAGGTACTTGAGATAAGTTCTTGCCACTTGCAGAGTTTGCCTACAATAACAGTTATCAGTCCAGCATTCGGATGGCACCATATGAGGCTCTATATAGTAGGCGGTGTCGATCCCCAGTGGGTTGGTTCGAGACGGGCGAGGCCAGATTATTGGGTACAGACTTGGTTCAGGATGCCTTGGAGAAGGTGAAGGTGATTCAGGACAAACTTCACACAACCCAGTCCAGACAGAAGAGTTATGCGGACCGGAAGGTTCGCGATGTTGCATTCATGGTTGGAGAGCGGGTCTTGCTTCGGGTTTCGCCTATGAAGGGCATTATGAGGTTCGGAAAGAGGGGCAAGCTGAGCCCAAGGTTTATCGGCCCCTTTGAAGTATTGTGGCGAGTTGGGGAGGTTGCTTATGAGCTTGCCTTACCTCCCAGCCTAGCAGGAGTTCATTCGGTATTAAATGTTTCGATTCTCCGGAGGTATCACGGCGATCCATCTCATGTGTTGGATTTCAGCTCAGTCCAGTTGGACAAGGATCTATCCTACGCTGAGGTCAAAGAACATTGCATCAGTAAAGGTTCAGTGGCGGGGTCAGCCGGTCGAGGAGGCGACTTGGGAGACCAAGCAGGATATATGCAGACGTTATCCTCATATTTTCACCACTTCAGGTATGTCTCTATACGCGTTCGAGGACGAACGATTGTTTTAAGAGGGGAAAGATATAACGACCCAGACGGTCGATTTGAGAGTTAAAGCCCTGATCCCCTATTAACTGCTTCCCCCGTATCTTTTTCTGCTATTGTGACTTGTCGGGAGGCTTCATTTTATTTTTGGAAGTGTTTGGGACACTTAGTCCCTAAATGTAGGTTTAAGCCTTAGGATTGGCACTTAGTCAGAACTGTATAAAGACGACTCTAGAATGGAGTTCCGTCGATTCCGTTAGCTCCATTGGGTGATTTTGGGCTTAGGAGCGTATCCGGATTGTGTCTGGAGGTTTGTAGCTCATTTAGGCTTGAAATGGCGAAATTCGAATTTTTGGAGTTTTGGACCGGTAGTGAAATATTTTATACCAAGGTCGGATTCCGATTTCGAAAGTTGGAGTAGGTCCGTAGGGTTGAATATAACTTGTGTGCACATTTTGGGGTCAATCGGACGTGGTATGATAGGTTTCGGCATCGGTTGTCGAATATGGAAATTCTAAGTTCTTTAAGTTTGGATCGGAGGATGATTCGTGATTTTAGCATTGTTTGATGTGGTTTGAAGGCTCGACTAAGTTCGTATGGTGTTTTAGGATTTGGTTGGTATGTTTGGTTGAGGTCCCGAGGGCCTCGGGTGTGTTTCGCATGCTCTCAACGGGTTGAAATTTGGACTTATGCAATTGCTGAAGATTTCTGGTTGCTGGTGTTTTTGCATCTGCGGTTGGGGAACCGCAGGTGCGGACTCGCACATGCGCAAGATCAGGCGCAGAAGCGGTTAAGAATGAGGAGCTCAGGGATCGCAAGTGCGAGGTAACATTCCGCATCTACGATGCCCGCAGATGCGACCCTAGAGCGCAGGTGCGAAGAGAGACCGTAGAAGCGGACTAGTTTCCGCAGGTGCGCACGCGCAGGTGCGACCACTTTCTCGCAGAAGCGGTCCTAGGTTCCTTAAGTCATTTCCACACCTGCGATAGAATTTCCACAGGTGCGGTGCCGCAGATGCGATGAATAGGTCGCATGAGCGAATTTGCTGGGCAAAAAAGGGAAAAATTCGAGGGTTTGATTCATTTCTCCATTTTTGGACTTGGGAGCTCGAAAATTGGCGATTCTTTAAAGGATTTTCAGAGAGATCTTTGGGGTAACGATTCTTAATTTGATTTTGATCATATTTCATTAATCTATTGTTGTTTTCTTCATTTAATTAAGGAATTTGAGTGAGAAAGTTGGGAGAATGGGGGAAAGTTCCCCAACCGAATTTTTGAGTTTTGAGTGGGATTTAGACATCAGATTTGGATAATTTTGGTACGAGTGATCTCTTGAGTGAATGGCTGTTCATATTTGGTAACTTTTTTCCGATTCTGAGACGTGGGCCCGGGAGACGTTTTGAGCGTTTTTCTAATTTCTTGCCTTAGCTTTGATTTTGTTAGCTAGATTAGTTCCTTGTAGCTATATTCATGTTATGTAATTGGTTTTGGCTAGAATTGAGCCATTCGGAGTTGGATATTCATGGAAAGAGCATTGTGACGGATTGAATTGAGCTTGGTTCAAGATAAGTAGCTTGCCTAACCTTGCATGGGGGAAACTCCCCTTAGGATTTGGTACTGTTTGATATGTGAGTGTCGTGCATGTGAGGTGACGAGTACGTACACGGGCTATTTGTTATAAAACTCCATTTTTCACTTAGTCATAACATATTTTCTCCTTATTTGAAAACACACTAGCATATGTAACTATCCTGTTTAGACTAGAATAACATGCCTACTTGTTTTAGTGCCTATTTGAACTCTGTGCAGCATGTTTAGTGAAATTACATGCTTTCCTTGACTTGAACTTAGTCTAAACTGTAGAATTTCTTGCTGTAACTGTTATTTTGGTTGGTTGCACTGTATATTTACTTTGGGACTACAGAATGGTATTCCGGTAAATCCCCCTGTATTGCATATTTACTTTGGGACTACGGAACGGTATTCCGGGAGATCCCCCTGCTCAGCACATTTATTTTGGGACTACGGAACGGTATTCCGGGAGATCCCCCCTGCACATTTGCGTTTGGGACTACGAGACGGTATCTCGGGAGATCCTCTGTTGTTATCATTGTGTTCTGAGTTATTTTCTTCCACTGATTCTATTCATGTTAGATATTTGTATTTATTTTTACTGCGATATTTCATTCTATCTTATTTCATTATATTTATACCAGTAGGGCCCTGACCTGATCTCGTCACTACTCGACCGAAGTTAGGCTCGGCACTTACTGGGTACCGTTGTGTGTACCCACGGCCTTTCCTGCACATATTTTTTGTGTGCAGATCCAGGTTCATCTTACCAGCCTCATCAGTAGTTGTAGTCGTTGCTGCTTATTAGAGACTTCAAGGTACATATGCTCGCGCCTGCATATCCTCGGAGTCCCCCTCTATCCCTCTATGTTCATTTTTCCTTCCTTCTATAGAAATGATGTATAGAAGAGTTAAGACTTCTTAGTAGCTTGTGACTTGCGGGTTTCCGGGTATTGGGAATGATTTTTGTACTTTTCAGAGGTGATAATTATATATGACGAGTGGCATTCAGTTGCTTATTAGATATTTGTTACTATTAGTAGTTAATGTTCATGCTTTTGTTTCATTTCTGCAAAAAATGTTAGGCTTACCTAGTCGTAGAGACTAGGTGCCGTCTCGACGGTTCACGGAGGGAGAAATTGGGTCGTGACAATATTTCCTTCAATTAAATAGTAAAAGATGGAGTTTACAAAATAAATAATAATATCTTTAAAGATTCCAATACAGTGCAACCCATAATCGCCCAAAATCCGGTGTCACAAGTGCATGAGCATCAACTAGGAATATAAAATAATATAAACATCTGTCCGGAATACAAATTGGACAGAAAAATATGAATACTCTGAAGGAGACTCTGCTGGCTACGGACTCGTAACGTGGAATGCAGCTCACCTAAGTCCCTGCAATAAACGCGCCTCTGCGCCCACAAGGCCACTAGACATATATGTACCTGCACAAAACGTGCAACAAGTGTAGCATGAGTATGTATATCAACGCGTACCCAGTAAGTATCCCACCTAACCTCGAAGAAGTAGTGATAAGGGGTCGACTTCGACACTTAATAAGGCCAACAATATGATAATATGAAATTCTAATTAAGCATGATATATATAACAATAAAACTCGAAACAAGAAATAACTGAACAATTCATCACCATATTTAAGAACCAAAATCACTGCCGAGGGTCGAACGGCACGAACCATAGATGCATCTATTAACCTGTCGAGGCGAACGGCCCGCTCCCATGAGAGTAGTAGAAAGAATTACCCCGCTCGCGGATCATACTTGCGACGCGGTCAAATATAAATTATCAATAAATCATAACTCTTTCTTGATTTTTTTCAAAATAAAGACAATTCAACCTGAAGCTTTTAAATCCTTAAAATCCTCGACTTAGTTCCATTTGATACAATTAACAAATATAATCAAACAACGGTGCCTACAAAGCATGGTGTAAACCTAAAACTACCCGGACATAAACAAGAATAGTAGCTACGTACGGACTCTCGTCACTTCGTGCATACTAGCCCCCCACAAATAACAACACATATTAATTAAGTTCACATATGGGGTAAATTCCCTCTTTCAAGGTTAGAGAAGAGACTTACCTCGCTCCGAAGTTCCATCACCGGCTCCCAAGCCCTTCCAATAACACAAAAGGATGCCCAACGTTCCAAAACTAGTCAATAAACGTGCAAATCCATAAATACACACTCTAACACTTATCATAATCCAACTTATAACAATTCTAAACTCCGCTTGAAAAGTCGATAAAATCACCCCCGGGCCCACGTGCCCGGATTCCGAAAGTTTTTGAAGATAAACCTTACCCATATCACTAGAAACTCAAATAAATAATTTATTCCAAGTTCCACATCCAATTTAGTGGCCAAAATCCAATAATAAAATTTCTAGGTTTTCTACCAAAAACTTCATAATTTCTACCAATTTTCGTGCTTAAATTCTTACACAAATCATGTATTTAATTTGTAATAGGTGGGAATCACCTACCTTGTGTTGCTTGATGAAAATCCCGCCTTGAAGCTCTCCAAAATCGCCTCAACCAAGTGGAAAATGAGAGAAGAAAAGCCAAATTTCGCTCTTTAAAACAATCTGCCCAGTGACCTCTCGCACCTATGGTCCCTTGACCGCTTCTGCGGTCTTTCTTCATATCCCTCAACTCCGCATCTACGGCCCCCATCCGCTCATGCAGCTCCACATGCGCAGGTGCGGTCCCGCTTCTACGGAAATCGACCGCATCTGCTGTCCCAGCCTTCCCAGCCTAAGTCGTTTCTACGACCCTCATGGCCGCTTCTGCGGCTCCGCACCTGCGGCCCTAACCTCGCAAGTGCGGTTACACCAGAACTGGTGCACTTCAGCCATTTCCTAAGTTCAAAAATTGCTTTTTTAACCATCTGGGACCCGCTTGAGGCCCCCGGAACCATAACCAAATATACCAACATGTCCCAAATCACATTATGAACTTAGTCGAGCCTCCGATTCATATCAAACAAAGTTAAAAACACGAATCACCCTCCAATTCAAACTTAATGAACTTTGAAACTTCAAACTTCCACAATCGATGCCGAAACCTATCAAATCACATCCGATTGACCTCATATTTTGCACACAAGTCATAATTGACATTACGAACCTACTCCAACTTCCAAAATCGGAATCCGACCCCGATATCAAAAAGTCCACTCCCGGTCAGACTCTCCAAAAACCTTCAAATTTCTAACTTTCGCCAAATGACCCCAAAATGACCTACGTACCTCCGAATCCACTTCCGGACGCGCTCCCAATACCAGAATTGCCATACAGAGCTATTCCTAGTCTCGGAATCCCAAACGGATATTGATAACATTGAAATTCACTTCAACCCAAATTTATAAAATTCTTTCAAAATGCCAACTTCCACAATAGGCGCTGAAACGCACCCGGGTCATCCAAAACCCGATCCGAACATACGCCCAAGTCCAAAATCATCATACGAACTTGTTAGAACCTTCGAATCCCAATTTCGAGGTTGCTTACTCGAAATCCAACCTTGGACAATTCTTGCAACTTAAAGCTTTCGAAATGAGAATTTTCTTTCCAAATCATGTCTGAACTTCTACAATTCAATTCTGACCACGCGTACAAGTCATAATACCTAAAGTGAAGCTGCTCATAGCCCCAAGCTGCCGAACGATACGCTATAGCTCAAAACGAACGGTCGGGTCGTTACATTCTCTCCCACTTAAACATACGTTCGTCCTCGAACGTGCTAAGAACTGTGCTGGAGTTGTCTGAAATCACTGTTTAACACCTCGTGCACCTACCCGTGCTACCACAACCCAGCTGAGCACATTAGCTCTAGCCAATCTAAAGATCTTTCTCTTTATTTAGTCAAGTAAGTCTTAGAGCCAAATTCCAACATCTAAAATCCTCTACCATGTCTGTTTCTAACATACGAACACTGTATCCATCACCACACGATGCACCAATACATGATTGCATACCTTTACTGAATTCATACCATGCACCGTGTAACTCACATGACCATAATAACATCCTCTGACAACAATAGCCGAAATCCCATGAATCTGATGCTTACAACACACCTCATGACACATATAAGTCTTGTTCCAATTCTTGAAATGCCACGACAGAGAAGATGTGTAGAACTCATAGCCACCTGCCGAATTACAATTTATGGAGTCTCTCCTCCCGACAAGAACCATTACCTCATTCTGGACTGAATAACAATATTTACTCTTTAATAGGCCTCATATAAATCTGATCGCACTGATCCCAGGTCCAATAATCTCGTTTCACCCAGTACAAGCTGCTCAGGCAACAAGCCACCTCAGACACTGCCAAAAATCTCATATGATTCCGTAATGTGCTAACAAGCTACAAACTTGAATGTGATACATAAGGGAAAACGAACTCTGGAAATAGTTACTTAACCCACGTAGCTAATTAAACAACCAAAAGGATGTTAGGAACCTTCCCCAGGAAATGAGAGGCAAAACACACCATAATAGCTATGGGAAACTATACTCAATACCACACTGTTGCGGCGTGCAACCCGATCCATACGTGATACCATTGCGGCGTGCACCCCGATCCAACCATGATACCCGTTGCGGTGTGCAATCCGATCCAAACAACATCTCCGTGGCGGCGTGCCACCCGATCCTCACATAGTAATAAATGGGGAAATACCTATCAAGCTAGAAATGTTTATACCCTACGAAATGCCCGAATATCAACCACAGGCATGCCAAGTGCATAATAAAAATACTGGGGAGATGGATAGCGCCATAAGCTACAAAACTCAAGCGCGACTAAGGTGCGATAAATGACCTGCATCTCGAGAGCCATCCTGCTCATGTAACACCACAACTATACGTGATCTCAATACGAGTGCGAATAATCAAACTGCCTCACAACCCACATGGCACAATAGGGCCTACACGGAAGGCCGACAACAGAAATAACATCCAAGGCCCGAAGACCCCTCCGAAAACAGCGTTATGCTGCAATGAACACATCCGAACTGATATAGAGCCCACATTCACATTTAGATCCATCCACAAACCTCAAGTCGATTCTGATCGTACCGTACTGGGCTAATAACCTTTCAAGGATCCACAATAACCCCTGACACACAAGAACAACTGTCAAATCCAGAACACACTTTCACAGTCCACAACCAAACGAACCAAGCGCCCTTCAGGCATAAATTCTCACATTAGCGATAGTACCAAAAATCTCCACACTTGGTTTTAAATCTTCAATTAATCAAGTGACTACATGTCATACTTATACAATCTTCCCGTGGAACACGCTTCCACAACCTTCCGCACCAAAAAACAAGTCTGCACCTCTATACAACCGGCCACTTTAATGTTGTAAAGCAAATCAAGAATCCACAATCAATACGCAAAGCCTCCTACACAGGACACCGATCTCAGGTGGCGTTAAAGACAATACCAGCTTACTCTAAACATCTGAATTCTTTCTCGCTCATCCAAGCTCGTGACATTCTTGTCGACATCAACTATAACCTTGATCCTCAACTTCTAATTCACATGTCGCTCACTGCACCTAACAAACCAATATGCAAGAGTACCGGACTTTCATCATAACTCCCGAACCATCAATAGGGTACACACTTCATCATATAGAAACTTCTCACTTAACTCATTTCAGGAGAACCATTGCCCCACGTGACTGAATTCCCATAGCCGCAGAAGATACAAACCTTGAGTGGTGGTTTAAACCACCATAATTCCTCTGGGCTCCATCTACATATAACATGCCATAATACTCGCATGCCTCCAAATAAGATCAATTACGGTGGTCGTCAAACCTCACACGTACCGCCACAAATCACAGGTATACTTAACACGCTGAAGGAACTGATCATTGCCACCATTATGCCAATTCAACCATTGCTTACCGAATCTGACTTCTTCTAATTTACTCTGGATATTCCTTAGAAATAACAACATCTCCTTTATCAATATAACGAACTCAATCCGCACTCATCCCGAGTGACCCCATTTCACGAGACCACATTGTCTCCAAAACCCACGAACCTTCTCATGCCCTCCTTGTGCACATATTCACGTCTTCAACTTGTACACCCATTCTGAAAATCCCTCTATGAATCCGAAGTTAGTTTCTCCTATTCCTCCAATGCCACACCGCAAACCAAAGATAACGTAGAATACTCCAAGCCACTTTTCATAATCTGCTGCAAAAACTCAATACTTAACCATACTACTGGATCGAAATCCTTAGGCACCGCACTTTGAAACCACTAGAACTATTGTTGAGAGTCACCCACTCTGACTTGTTCCCAATTATGATCAAACTCCAAGGCCCTACTGGCACATGAACACCCTCTCGAAGAAGCACCCGGCTGAATCACGTTCCTTGTAACTCACCTCTACACGAAGCATAAACTCCGAGTCTTCCCAAAGCCTGAACATGAATCGATAAGACCAATTGTAGCACATATTCCTCAATTCATTGGCTCAAATCACCACTAATGTTCTCTTTCTTTAGTCGTAATAACCCACTAACATGCCGATAACCAGAAACCTCACAAGTAGATAACCATGCAATCCAATAATAGACGGTGGGGCTCTCCCAATTAGCTTGAAGCTACCATTGCATAACTCTGTAACCTACCAAGATTCCTTCTTCCTTAGTGACATGACCTTGCGCAATCGACCCGCCAAATTCCTCGAAATCTTCCTGTTAACCATTTCATGAACACCTTGAATCACTAGCCATATTTACATATTCGACCTCTTATCGGATAGCCAGTAAAATTCTTCGTATAAGTTTCATCAACACCACACAACAGTTAACTTGCTCACCAGAAATAACCCACCTGTGGAAATTCCATGCTGACATCTTCCAACAACGCTGCACCGAATACAATTATTATGAAATCCTTAAACTATCCTGAGCCCGTGCTCATTCACCAGCCGTACAAGCCCGTTCACTCCCCATTGGCATCAACTAAATGTGCGACGATACATTCCAATGCAAAGTCATGTTGTATCCTTCTTCATATCATGCAACTCTTTTCTGTCGTATCCAACCCTTCTCCGTATAGTAGCCAATATTCCAAATTAAGTTCGTAGACTTAGTCACTGTCCACCATGAGTTCCAAATCACTCTAAACTTTTCCCAAGACGTATAGTCATCCTACCACATAACCCATCTGCTACTCTGCCACTCTCCCACTTTGGTCAAACCATCTCCTTTAAGCAACTACTCGACTCTGTTTCTCACACTTGGCCTTCTAGAAATTTAACCACCGCAAGATACCTCCCACATGTTCTTCCTCATCCTTCGCTGCCCAATTTTTGCCTTAAATCAAAATCTGCCTCTGTAGCACTTGAACCAATCGATCGCTACCAACTTTAAACCTTTTCGAAGATCATCTTCCTTGAACCCTTAACACCCGAACCACCGCACACGGCGATCTCTGACAGCCGCTTCCCCAGCACTGTTTCACACCACCTTGCCCGAAGGCAAATTGATGAAGACCATAACACCATCGAACTTAACACATTCAATCCAGGGCGACGACACCACATCACAAATAAAAATTCTACCATGCTCAAATAACAAGACTCATTACTCCGTCAATCCATACCTGAACATTCATAGTCCAATTGCCTTTCCTTTGCCAGAAATAAAATACTGGATCTCTGAATCATGCATTGAGTAAACCTCATTTCCAAGTCATTCACTGCTTTGACGCATAGGCAAGCATCCTACCATTACACAAACACGATGCGATAGCAATGCACGATTCGTCATAACAATCAATGTCAAATCTCAAAACCTTAGGTAATGCTGATATTGAGCTGCAACGGCAGAACGGCCTTCCGCGAGGCAACGACAATAGCCCAATCCAATACGAAGGAAGAAACATCCTGCTCCACAACTGTAGTACCATTAAGATTCCTCAATTCCCAGTTTATAACAAGTGCTTCACGTCGCATAAGACTGAATAGGAAGGGAATGAAGGCATAAGCCTCAAAGGAATCAAATCGCACGATAAGGAATCAAGAAGGGAAGTGCTCCTAACAAACTTGTAGCCTCTCGAAGATAAGTACAAACATCTCTGTACCGATCCGCAAGACTCGCTCATGACTCGTGAGACCTAAGTGAACCTAGTGCTCTGATACCATGTTGTCAAGACCCAAAATCCATTAAAGATCGTAATGGCACCGGACACCGCGGTCAGGCAAGCCAAAAATAAATATTTAATTTGGTTCTCATTTTTTTTATTTCTGAAATCATATTTCCTTCAATTAAATAGTAAAAGATGGAGTTTACAAAATAAATAATAATATCTTTAAAGATTCCAATACAGTGCAACCCATAGTCGCCTAAAATCCGGTGTCACAAGTGCATGAGCATCAACTAAGAATATAAAATAATATACAACATCTGTCCGAAATATAAATTGGATAGGAAAATATAAATACTCTGAAGGAGACTCTGCTTGGCTACAGACTCGTAATGTGGAATGCACCTCACCTAAGTCCCTGCAATAACCGCGCCTCTGCGCCCACAAGGCCACTAGACATATATGCACCTACACAAAATGTGCAGCAAGTGTAGCATGAGTACATAAATCAATGCGTACCCAGTAAGTATCTCGCCTAACCTCGAAGAAGTAGTGACGAGGGGTCGACTTCGACACTTACTAAGGCCAACAATATAATAATATGAAATTCTAATTAAGCATGATATATATAACAATAAAACTCGGAGCAAGAAATAACCGAGCAATTCATCACCATATTTAAGAACCTAAATCACTTCCTTTATTTAAAACAAATAATTTTTCAAATAATGAATTTATACCAATTATAAAAGGGACTTCCAGTTCTATTATCACGCACAAAACTCCACCGAGGACGTTCGGCCCGATCCAACATAAATGTAAATTGTGCATTGCCGAGGGTCGAACGACATGAACCATAGATGCATCTATTAACCTACCGAGGCGAACGGCCCAGCTCCCATGAGAGTAGTAGAAAGAATTACCCTGCTCGCAGATCATACTTGCGACGCGATCAAATATAAATTATCAATAAATCATAATTCTTTCTTGATTCTTTTCAAAATAAAGACAATTCAACTTGAAGCTTTTAGATCCTTAAAATCATCGACTTAGTTCCATTTGATACAATTAACAAATATAATCAAACAACGGTGCCCATAAAGCATGGTGTAAACCTAAAACTACCCAGACATAAAGAGGAATAGCAGCTACGTACGGACTCTCGTCACTTCGTGCATACGTAGTCCCCCACAAATAACTACACATATTAATTAAGTTCACTTATGGGGTAAATTCTCTCTTACAAGATTAGAAAAGAGACTTACCTCGCTCCGAAGTTCCATCATCGGCTCCCAAGCCCTTCCAATAACTTAAACCGATGCCCAACGCTCCAAAACTAGTCGATAAACGTGCAAATCCATAAATACACACTCTAATACTTATTATAATCCAATTTATAACAATTCTAAACTCCGCTTGAAAAGTCGATAAAATTATCCTCGGGCCCACGTGCCTGGATTCCGAAACTTTTCGAAGATAAACCTTACCCATATCACCAGAAACTCAAATATATAATTTATTCCAAGTTCCACGTCCAATTTCGTCGTCAAAATCCAAAAATAAAATTTCTAGGTTTTCTACCAAAAACTCCACAATTTCTACCAAATTCCATGCTTAAATCCTTATACAAATCATATATTTAACTTGAAATAGGTGGGAATCACTTACCTTGTGTTGCTTGATGAAAATCCCTCCTTGAAGCTATCCAAAATCGCCTCAACCAAGTGGAAAATGAGAGAAAAAAAGCTAAATCTTGCTCTTTAAAACAATCTGCCCAGCGACCTCTCGCACCTGCGGTCCCTTGTTCGCTTCTGCGGTTCCGCAGGTACAACCGAATTACCGCTTTTGCGGTCCTCCTTCATACCCCTCAACTCCGCATCTGTGGCCCCCATCCGCTCCTGCGGCTCCACGTGCGTAGGTGCAGTCCCGCTTCTGCGGAACTCGACCTCATCTGCGGTCCCAGCCTTCCCAACCTAAGCCACTTTTGTGACCCTCATGGACGCTTTTGTGGTTCCGCACCTGCAGCCCTAACCTCGCAGGTGCGGTTACACCAGAACTAGTGCACTTCAGCCATTTCCTAAGTCTAAAACTTGCTCCGTTAACCATCCGGGACCCGCCCGAGGCCCCCGGAACCTTAACCAAATATACCAACATGTCCCAAATCACATTACGAACTTAGTCGTGCCTCCAATTCACATCAAACAACGTTAAAAACATGAATCACCCTCCAATTTAAACTTAATGAATTTTGAAACTTCAAACTTCCACAATCGATGCCGAAACTTATCAAACCACGTCCGATTGACCTCAAATTTTGCACACAAGTTATAATTGACATTACGTACCTATTCCAATTTCCAAAATCAGAATCCGACCCCGATATCAAAAAGTCCACTCCCGATCAAACTCTCCAAAAACCTTCAAATTTCTAACTTTTGCCAAATGACTCCAAAATGACCTACGGACCTCCGAATCCACTTCCGGTCGCGCGTCCAATGCCAGAATCGCTATACAGAGCTATTCCCAATCTCGGAATCCCAAACGGACATTGATAACATTGAAATGCACTTCAACCCAAATTTATGAATTTTTTTCAAAATGCCAACTTGCCCAATAGGCGCCGAAACGCACCCGGGTCATCCAAAAATCGATCCGAACATACGTCCAAGTTCAAAATCATCATACGAACCTGTTGGAACCTTCAAATCCCGATTCTGAGGTCGCTTACTCAAAATCCAACCTTGGTCGATTCTTCCAACTTATAGCTTCCGAAATGAGAATATTTTTTCCAAAACGTCTCTGAACTTCTGAAATTCAATCCCGACCACGCGTACAAGTCATAATACCTGAAGTGAAGTTGTTCATGGCCCCAAACCGCCAAACGATGCGCTAGAGCTCAAAACGACTGGTCGGGTCGTTACACTATATCTCTTTATTTCTTTTTGAAATTTATTCTTTCTTTGTAAATGAACATAAAACTTATACTAAAAATGTGACTCTTTTTATAATTTTCAATTTTCTTAGGTAAAACCTATAAAAGGTAAAATAAAAGCTAATATATGTAAATTAAACTTCAAAAATATTTACATACTAAAAAGTGGTGAGAAATTCAGATATTGTTAAAAATTAGGTGCTCACAAATATCATGCCTTTCATTATGTTTGAACTTTTAATTCTTAATTTAAAAGTTTTTATAGGTAGATGATTGTCCTTGATCTTGGACCAGGGTAATATTTAGCTGCTACTGTACCAGATATAGATAATCTTGGACCAGGGTAATATTTATCCATAACGGAGTACCGAAAGGATAAGCTTCTTCAGGAGGCTTATTTCCAATAGAGTACTAAATAGATAAACATATTTACGGTGGAGTCCCATATGGATAAGCTTCTTCAGGAAGCTTATTTATAACGGAGTACTAAATGAACATCCATAATATAATATATTCATAACACTCCCACTTGGATATTCATTTAAAAGATAATGTGCCTCACTAAAACCTTACTAGGAAAAACCCCATGGGAAAAAAATCTTAGTGAAGGAAAACGAGTACACATATGTAGTAATACGCATAACTAGTTGTCTCATTAAAAAACTTATAAGGAAAATGTACGACCCGAAATTCCCACCGTCGGGACCGTGATGGTGCCTAACATTCCACTTGCTAGGCAAGCCGACGTTAGAGAATTATTAAGCCAATCCTTATTCAATTCAGTAAATAATAGCAAGGAAGTTAAAATGACATATAGCGAGTGCGGAATAATATAAAAACTTCATTAATTACTACCACCCGGATTTGGAGCCACAATTCACGAACTTCTAGGATTTACTACAAATAAAAGTCTGAAAGAAATATAACTGTTTGAACGAAAGAAACAATAAAGAAAAAAACAGAAAAGATAGATGGGGACTTCAAGGTCTGCGAACGCCAACAGATCTACCATGAGTCTCCGATGAACCAGTCCGAGCTTCTACGCCTCTCGATCAGCTGGGACCAATACCAAAATCTGCACAGGAAATGCAGAGTGCAGTATCAATACAACCAACCCCATGTACTGGTAAGTGTCGAGCCTAACCTCGACGAAGTAGTGA
>AWOL01S0010297.1:233198-313684 GCA_000715115.1 Nicotiana otophora | reverse complement strand
GTGCAGTATCAATACAACCAACCCCATGTACTGGTAAGTGTCGAGCCTAACCTCGACGAAGTAGTGACGAGGCTATGACAAGACACATACATAACAAACATGTGCAATTTAACAGTATATGTACAAATAACAGCTAAACAGGAACTATTGGGAGGAGGAACATGCTGAGAGGAATAAGAGAGAGAGAACTACAACAGAATGGTAACTTGAACAGCCAATACTATGAACCAATAAGAACAAGTAAATACAGTAAAGGAAAAATGCACGGCATCACCCTTCGTGCTTTTACTCTCAACCGCACCATAAAATCAATAGAAACGGCACGACATCACCCTTCGTGCATTAACTCGAATAACATGGCACGGCATCACCCTTCGTGCATTAACACTCACAATATGACACGACATCACCCTTCGTGCATTAACTCGAATAACATGGCACGGCATCACCCTTCGTGCATTAACACTCACAATATGACACGACATCACCCTTCGTGCATTAACTCGAATAACATGGCACGGCATCACCCTTCGTGCATTAACACTCACAATATGACACGACATCACCCTTCGTGCATTAACACCCACAATATCGAACGGCATCACCCTTCGTGTATTAACACTTACAATATGGCACGACATCACCCTTCGTGCATTAACACCCACAATATGGCACGGCATCACCCTCCGTGCATTAGCACTCACAATATGGCACGGCATCACCATTCGTACATTAACACTCTCCCTTACCATAATGCAATGAACAAATAACAACATGGAGATAGAATAACAAGTACAAGCCTTACTTCAACATTTGGTTCCACAATATCAACCTCAACTTCGGAATCAATACTCAATTATCACCAGAAGATCCGTAAACATGATAAGAACGATCAATTTAACAATACTAGTCTAAACATGGATAATATGAATAATGAAAGCTATAATTGCAAGAAACCAAACCCTGCCCGCATGCTTTAACCTGACTACAATGCATAAGTACTCGTCACCTCATATATACGTTGTTCCCATCATTTAAACATGTAGCAAAGAGACAAACAAGTCTTATTCCCTCAAGTCAAGGTTAATCACGACACTTACCTCGCTCCGAAGACCAAACTCAAAGCTCAACCATGACTTTTCCTTTAAAACAAGCCTCCAAACCAATAGAATCTAGAATTTTACCAACCAAATGATTCAAATTAAGCCTTAGGAACTACCCACGATTTGCAAAGAATTCAATTTAGGCCATTATTGAAAAAGTCAACACCCATGCTCGCTTGGTCAAAACCCGAGGTTCGAACCAAAATTTATTTATCCATTCACCCCCGAGCTTAATTATGTAACTAGTTTCGGAATCCGACCCTAAATTGAGGTCTAAATCCCAATTTTCAAAAATCCCAAATTCTTCCTAAATCCCTAGTTTTCTACCATGAAAGAACAAAGATTAGGGCTAAGAATTTAATGGGTGATGTTAGAAATGGAAGAAAATGAGTTAAATAGTACAAACCTATGAATTGGTGTTGAGTTTTCCCTTCAAAATCGCACCTAGGCCGAGCTCTAATGGAGAGTTTATGAAAAATGGGTAAAATATCGTTTTGAAGTGTTTTAAGGTCTGGGCGTCAAGCCTTTTTCGCGTTCGCGATGTGCAGCAGCCTAAATGGCTTTCGCGTTCGTGAGTCCTCCTTCGCGATCGCGAAGGCTGCTCCCCCAGGCCTTCGCGTTCGCGAGCCAGTGCTCGCGTTCGCGTAGGAGAACGAGTGTCCCCTCCCCCAGGTCTCTCGAGCTTCGCGTTCGCGAGAAGCTGGCTGTGTTCGCGAAGGGTAAGGCCCCCCATTGCTTCCCGTTCGCGACCCAGCTACCGCGTTCGCGATTAAGAAAATCACCCTGCCCTAGTTTACTCTTTGCGTTCGCGAGAGTACCTTCGTGAACGCGAAGAAGAAGACACCAGATAACAACTAAAACACAAAAAAAACATATTTTCTAAGTGTCAAAACAACTGTAGCCTATCCGAAACTCGCCCGAGCCCTTGGGGCTCCAAACCAATTATGCACACAAGTCCAAAAATATCATACGAATTCGCTCGCGCGAACAAAATACCAAAATAACTCTTAGAACTACAAATCAGACACCAAATCAAATGAAATTTAAGAAAACTTTAAAATTTCTATTTTCACAACTGAACGTTCTAATCACGCCAAACCAAATCCGTTTCTCACCAAATTTGACAGACAAGTCATAAATATAATAGTGGACTTGTACCGGGATCCGGAACCAAAATACTGACCCGGTATCAACAAAACCAAACCTCAGTTAATTCTTAAAAATCATTAAATTTCCAGATTTTTAATTTTTAACAAAAATTCATAACTCGAGCTAGGGACCTCCGAATTCGATTCCAGGCATACGCCCAGATCCCATATTTCGATACGGACCCACAGGGATCGTCAAAATACGGGTCCGGGTTCGTTTACTCAAAACGTTGACCGAAATCAACTCAAATTAATTTTTAAGGCAAAAATTCTTATTTTTATCAATTTTTAACATATAAGCCTTCTGGAAGAACATTCGGACTGCGCACGCAAATCGAGGAAGGCTAAAGTGAGGTTTTTGAGACCTCGAAACACAAAATTAGGTTCTATGATATAAGATGACCTATCGGGTCATCATATTCTCCACCTCTAAAATAATTGTTCATCCTCGAACGGACAAAGAAAAGTACCTAAACTGGTGAAAAGATGTGGATATCTACTCTGCATATCTGACTCGGACTCCCAAGTAGCTGCCTCAAGGGGCTGACCTCTCCAGTACACTCGAATTGAAGGATAACTCTTAGGCCTCAACTGTCGAATGTGCCGGGCTAGAATAGCCACCGACTCCCCATCGTAAGTCAAATCCTTGTCTAACTAGACAGAGCTGAAATCTAACACATGTGACGGATCGCCGTGATACTTCCGGAGCATGGACACGTGGAACACCGGATGAACTGCTGATAACCCCGGTGGCAACGCAAGCTTGTAAGCCACCTCTCTCACTCTCTCCAGAATCTCAAAAGGTCCGATATACCTAGGGCTCAACTTGCCCTTCTTTACGAACCTCATTACACCCTTCATGGGTAATACCCGGAGCAACACTCTTTCCCCGACCATGAATGCAATATCACGAACTTTGCGGTCGGCATAACGCTTCTACTTGGACTGAGTTGTGCAAAGTCGATCCCGAATAATCTTGACCTTATCCAAGGCATCCTGTACTAGGTCTGTACCCAACAACCGAGCCTCCCCCGAGTCGAACCACCCAACTGGCGACCGATATCGCCTACCGTATAATGCCTCATAGGGAGCCATCTGAATGCTCGACTGGTAGCCGTTATTGTAGGCGAACTCTGCAAGGGGAAAGAACTGATCCCACAATCCTCCAAAGTCTATAACACATGCGCGGAGCATATCCTCCAAGATCTGAATAGTGCGCTCGGACTGTCCGTCCGTCTAAGGATGAAACGTTGTGCTCAACTCAACCCGTGTTCCCAACTCACATTGTACTGCCCTCCAGAAGTGCGAAGTGAACTGCGTACCTCAGTCAGAAATGATAGACAGGCCACACCGTGAAGACGGACTATCTCGCGGATATAAATCTTTACCAACCGCTCCGAAGAATAGGTAACTGCCACAGGAATGAAATGTGCTGACTTAGTCAGCCTGTCCACAATGACCCAAACTGCATCGAACTTCCTCTTAGTCCGTGGGAGTCCAACAACGAAATCCATAGTGATATGCTCCCGCTTCCACTCAGGAATCTCTATCTTCTGAAGCAAACCACCAGGTCTATGATGCTCACACTTTACCTGCTGACAATTTAGACACCAAGCTACATATGCAACTATATCCTTCTTCATCCTCCTCCACCAATAATGCTGCCGCAAATCCTGATACATTTTGGCGGCACCCGGATGAATAAAATACCGGGAACTATGGGCCTCCTCATGAATCAACTCACGAAGTCCATCCACATTAGGTACACAAATATGACCCTGCATCCTCAAGACTCCGTCGTCTCCAACAGTAACCTATTTGGCACTACTGTGCCGCACTGTGTCCCTAAGGACCAATAAATAAGGGCCGTCATACTACCAATCTCTGATACGCTCAAACAAGGAAGACCGAGTGATTGTACAAGCTAGAATACGGCTGGGCTCTGAAATATCCAACCTCACAAACTAGTTGGCTAAAGTCTAAACATCTGATGCAAGCGGCCTCTCACTGACTGGAATGAATGCAAGGCTGCCCATACTCGCTGCCTTTCTACTCAAGGCGTCGGCCACCACATTGGCCTTCCCGGGGTGGTACAAAATAGTGATATCATAGTCTTTCAATAACTCCAACCACCTATTCTGCCTCATATTGAGATCCTTTTGCTTGAACAAATACTGAAGGCTCCGATGATCCGTGAAAACCTCACACGACACATTGTAAAGATAGTGCCTCCAAATCTTCAACGCATGAACAATGGCTGCCAACTCTAAGTCATAGATAAGGTAATTCTTCTCATGAACCTTCAACTGCCGCGATGCATATGCAATCACCCTGCCCTCCTACATCAATACCGCACCAAGACCAACATGGGACGCATTATAATATACTGTATAAGATCCTGAACCTGTGGGCAACACCAACACCTGCGTTGTAGTCAAAGCAGTCTTGAGCTTCTGAAAGCTCGCCTCACACTCGTCTGACCATCTGAACTGGGCATCCTTCTGTGTCAACCTGGTCAACGAGGCTGCTATAGATGAAAACCCCTCCACAAATCGACGGTAATAGCCCACCAAACCCAATAAACTCCTGATCTCCGTAGCTGAAGTGGGTCTAGGCCAGTTCTAAACTGCCTCAATCTTCTTAGGATCTACCTAAATGTCCTCTGCTGATACAACGTGCCCCAAGAAAGCGACCGAATCTAGCCAAAACTCACACTTTGAAAATTTAGCATACAAATGGCTGGCTCTTAGAGTCTGAAGTACAATCCTGAGATACTGCTCGTGCTCCTCTCGACTGCGGGAGTAGATCAAGATATCGTCAATAAACACAATCACAAAGGAGTCCAAATAAGGCTTGAACACTCGGTTCATCAAATCTATGAATGTTGCTGAGGCATTTATCAACCCAAAGGACATCACCAGAAACTCATAATGCCCATACCGAGACTGAAAAAACTGTCTTAGGGACATCGGATGCCCTAATCCTCAACTGATGGTAGCCAGATCTCAAATCAATCTTCGAAAACACCTTGGCACCCTGAAGTTGATCAAATAAGTCATCAATCCTCGGCAATGGATACTTGTTCTTGATGGTAACTTTGTTCAACTGTCGGTAATCTATGCACATCCTCATCTATCCATCCTTCTTCTTCACAAACAACACAGGTGCACCCCAGGGCGAGACACTAGGTCTAATGAAGCCCTTATCAAGCAAATCTTGCAACTGTTCCTTCAATTCTTTCAAATGTGGCGGGGTCATACGGTATGGCAGAATAGAGATGGGTTGAGTCCCCGGAGCTAAATCAATACAGAAATCAATATCCCTGTCGGATGGCATCCCAGTAGGTCTACAGGAAACACCTTCGGAAACTCACGAACAACTGGTACTGAATCCATGGAAGGAACCTTTGCACTAGAATCACGAACATAAGACAAATAAGCTAGATACCCCTTCTCGACCATACACCGAGCCTTCATATAAGAGATAACCATGCTGGTAAAATGGCCAGGAGTCTCCCTCCACTCTAATCAAGGCAACTCTGGCAAGGCTAAGGTCACCATCTTAGCGTGACAGTCCAATATAGCGTGATAAGGTGACAACCAATCCATACCTGAGATAACA
Source organism: Nicotiana otophora (assembly GCA_000715115.1). NCBI lineage: Eukaryota > Viridiplantae > Streptophyta > Magnoliopsida > Solanales > Solanaceae > Nicotiana > Nicotiana otophora. Next base: position 307,812 of record AWOL01S0010297.1, on the reverse strand, counting down.
TCAAAATCGACCATATTGAGAAGTAGAATATCTACACTAGTCTCATGACTCCCAATGGTGACCACACACGAATGATAAATACGATCTACAACAATAGCATCTCCCACAGGTGTGGACATATACACAGGAGCACTCAAAGAATCGCGAGGCACAACCAAAAATGAAGCAAAATAGGATGACACGTAGGAATAAGCAGAACTCGGATCAAATAGAACTGAAGCATCTCTACTGTAAACTGAAACAGTACCTGTGATAACAACGTCAGATGACTCAACCTCAGGCCTGGCTGGAAAAGCATAACATTGGGGCTGGGCCCCACCACTCTGAACTACATCTCTAGGACTACCTCTAGCTGGTTGGCCTCCATCTCTAACGGCCTGGCCTCCACCTCTAACAGTCTGGCCTCTACCTATGGCTGCCTGACGCCTGCCTCTGGCTGGCTGAGAAGGCGGTGCAGCAACTGGTGCCAAAACCATGGCACGAGAACCCTGATGCTGTGAGTTGCCCGATGCCTGAGGGCAAAAATCTAGCAATGTGCCTCGGATCACTACAAGTATAACAGGACCTCGGCTGCAGTGACTGCTGACCCTGTCAACCTGAGTAACCACCCTGAAAACTCTGGAGCGGAGGTGCACTAATAGGAGCTGGTGGTGCACTGTAGGCAAGCTGGTCGGAATAAGGCATATGAGGGCCATGACCACCCGAGGCACCGTCGGATGCCTGGAGTGCTGAATGAAATGGCCTGGGAGGATGACCTCTACTAAAAGTACCCCTGCCTCCAGATGAAGCACTGCTGAACCCCCTGGAATGACGTGGTCTCTTGTCAGACCCCTGACCTCCCTGAGCAAGAACCATCTCGACTCGCCTGGCGACATTGGCAGCCGCCTGAAAAGAAATCTCACTCCTAGTCTCCTTAGCCATCTGCAATCTGATAGGCTGAGCCAGTCCGTCAATAAACCTCTTCACCCTCTCTCTCTCTCTCTCTCGATAGGAAGCAAAAGAAGAGCATGACGGGCCAAATCCACAAAACGGGTCTCATACTGGGTAACAATCATACTGCCCTGCTAGAGACACTCGAACTGACGATGGTGCTTCTCTCTCATTGTGATAGGGAGAAACTTCTCTAGAAAGAGCTGAGAGAACTTGTCCTAAGTAAGAGCAGGCGATCCGGCCGGTCTGATCAACAAATAATCTCTCCATCATTTCTTGGCGGAACCAGTCATCTGAAATGCAGCAAAATCGACCCCATTGGTCTCCATTATACTCATGTTCCGTAGTACCTCATGACATCTGTCAAGATACTCCTGAGATCCTCTGAAGAAGCACCACTGAATTGAACTAGAAAGAGCTTGGTAAACCTGTCCAATCTCCATAAGCCTCAGAAGACATAACTGACCCATCACCGGTCTGTGCCGCAACAACCGGCTGAACTACTCCGACTGGATGAGCGGCTGAAGTCTGATACTGGGGAGCCATCTGCTCCGGAGTGTGAGTAGCAGGAGTCTGGTCTCCTCCTCCAGCCCGAGAGACGGGTGGTGCCATGGGAAATGTGCCAGTCCATTCCACACTCTCCATAAGGCCCACTAAACGGACCAAAGCATCCTAAAGCACTGGGGTGTCAATAAACCCCTCCGGAACCTGAGCTGGTCCGGCAGGAATAGTCTGGGCTGGAACCTCCTCGTCAAACTCTACCTGAGGCTCCGCTGCTCGGGCTGCTGCTCGGGCTCTGGGCTAAGCCCTGCCCCTACCTCGGCCTCTGCCCCTCATAGGAGCTGCCACTGGAGGCTCTGGCTGCTGCTCAGGTGAAGATGCGGTACGTGTTCTCGCCATTTGCAGAAGGACAAGAATAGAAGAGTTCAATCAACAATGATAGAATAAAATCGCACGACAAAGAAGAATAGAAATGAAATGGTTCCTAAACTCCATAGCCTCTGGAAGATAAGCACAAACGTCTCTGTACTGATCCTCTAGACTCTACTAAGCCTGCTCGTGAATTGTGAGACCTAGGCAACCTAGTGCTCTGATACCAACTTGTCACGACCCGAAATTCCCACCGTCGGGACCGTGATGGCGCCTAACATTCCACTTACTAGGAAAGCCAACGTTAGAGATTATTAAGCCAATCCTTATTCAATTCAGTAAATAACAGCAAGGAAGCTAAAATGACATACAAAGAGTGCAGAATAATATAAAAACTTCATTAATTACTACCCCCCGGATTTAAAAACACAATTCACGAACTTCTAAGATTTACTACAAGTAAAAGTCTGCAAGAAATACAACTGTTTGAACAAAGGAAACAGTAACGAAAAAAACAGAAAAGATAGACGGGGACTTCAAGGTCTGCGAACGCCAACAAATCTACCTTGAGTCTCCGATGAACCAGTCAGAGCTGCTACACCTCTCGATCAGCTGGGACCAATACCAAAATCTGCACTGGAAGTGCAGAGTGCAGTATCAGTACAACCGACCCTATGTACTGGTAAGTGTCGAGCCTAACCTCGATGAAGTAGTGACGAGGCTATGGCAAGACACCTATATAACAAACCTGTGCAATTTAACACCATATGTACAAATAATAGCTAAAGTACTATTGGGAGGGGGAACATGCTGAGGGGAATACGAGATAGAGAACTACAACAGAATGGTAACTTGAAAAGCCAATATACTGTGAACCAATAAGAACAAGTAAATACAGTAAAGGAAAAATGCACGGCATAACCCTTCGTGCTTTTACTCTCAACCTTACCATAAAATCAATAGAAACGGCACGACATCACCCTTCGTGCATTAATTCTCATAACATGGCACGGCAGCACCCTTCGTGTATTGACACTCACAATATGGCACGGCATCACCCTTCGTGTATTAACACTCACAATATGGCACGACATCACCCTTCGTGCATTAACACCCACAATATGGCACGACATCACCCTTCGTGCATTAGCACTCACAATATGGCACGACATCACCATTCGTACATTAATACTCTCCCTTACCATAGTGCAATGAACAAATAACAACATGGAGATAGAATAACAAGTACAAGCCTTACTTCAATATTTGGTTCCACAATATCAACCTCAACTTCGGAATCAATACTCAATTATCACCAGAAGATCCGTAAACATGATAAGAATGATCAAATTAACAATACTAGTCTAAACATGGATAATATGAACAAAGGAAGTTATAATTGCAAGAAACCAAACCCCACCCGCATGCTTTAACCCGACTACAATGCATAGGTACTCGTCACCTCAGATATACGTTGTTCCCCATCATTTAAACATGTAGCAAATAGACAAACAAGTCTTATTCCCTCAAGTCAAGGTTAACCACGACACTTACCTCGCTCCGAAGACCAAACTCAAAGCTCAACAATGACTTTTCCTTCAAACAAGCCTCCGAACCAATAGAATCTAGCAATTTACTAACCGAACGATTCAAATTAAGCCTTAGGAACTACCCACGATTTGCAAAGAATTCAATTTAGGCCATTATTGAAAAAGTCAACCGAAGTCAACACCCAGGCCCGCTTAGTTAAAACCCGAGGTTCGGACCAAAATCCATTTACCCATTCACTCCCGAGCCCGATTATGTGACTAGTTTCGGAATCCAACCCCAAATTGAGGTCTAAATCCCCAATTTGCAAAAACCCCTAGTTTTCTACCATGAAAGAACAAAGATTAGAGCTAGGAATTTAATGGGTGATGTTAGAAATGGAAGAAAATGAGTTAAAGAGTACAAACCTATGAATTGGTGTTGAGTTTGACCTTCAAAATCGTACCTAGGCCGAGCTCTAATGGAGAGTTTATGAAAAATGGGTAAAATCTCGTTTTTGAAATGTTTTAAGGTCTGGGCGTCGGGCCTTTTTCGCGTTCGCGAAGGGCCTGCCACGTTCGCGATGTGCAACAGCCTAAATGGCTTTCGCGTTTGCGAGTCCTTCTTCGCGTTCGCAAAGGCTGCTCCCCCTGGCCTTCGTGTTCGCGAGCCAGTGCTCGTGTTCGCGTAGGAGAACGAGTGTTCCCTCCCCCATGTCCCTCAAGCTTCGCGTTCGCGAGAAGCTGGCCGTGTTCGCGAAGGGTAAGGCCCCCCATTGCTTCGCGTTCGCGACCCAGCTATCGCGTTTGCGATTAAGAAAATCACCCGGCCCTAGTTTACTCTTCGCATTCGCAAGAGTACTTTCGCGAACACGAAAAAGAAGACACCAGATAACAACTGAAGCACAAAAAAACCAGATTTTCTAAGTTTCAAAACACTCGTAGCCTATCCGAAACTCGCCCGAGCCCTCGGGACTCCAAACCAATTATGCACACAAGTCCAAAAACCTCATACGAACTCGCTCGCGCAAATAAAACACCAAAATAATGCTTAGAACTACGAATCGGACACCCAATCAAATGAATTTTTTAAGAAAATTTTAAAACTTCTATTTTCACAACTGAAGGTCCGAATCACGCCAAACCAACTCCGTTTCTCACCAAATTTGACAAATAAGTCATAAATAAATAGTGCACCTGTATCAGGCTCCGAAACTAAAATACGGACCCGGTATCAACAAAAACCAAACCTCAGTTAATTCTTAAAAACCATTAAATTTCAAAATTTTTAATTTTCAACAAAAATTCATAGCTCGAGCTAGAGACCTCCGAATTCGATCTCGAACATAAGCCCAGGTCCCATATTTCGACACGGACCCACCATAACCATCAAAATATGGGTCCGGGTCTATTTACTCAAAACGTTGACCGAAGTCAACTCAAATTAAATTTTAAGGCAAAAATTCTTATTTTTATCAGTTTTTAACATATAAGCCTTCCGGAAGAACACTCGGACTGTGCACGCAAATTGAGAAAGGCTAAAATAAGGTTTTTGAGACCTCGAAATACATAATTAGGTTCTATAATATAAGATGACCTATCGGGTCATCACAGAAACCCATGTGGGAAAAAATTTAATAAGGAAAAAAGAGTATAGCGCGTATTTTATTCCCCCTGATAAAAACCTTGTTTCAAATATTTTAGTCTCTGCATTCCAATCTTGTATACCATCTTCTCAAAAGTTTAAGTTGGCAAAGATTTAGTGAATAAATCTGCCGAATTGTCACTTGAACGGATTTGTTGCACATCAATGTCACCATTTTTCTGAAGATCGTGTGTGTAGAATAATTTTGGTGAAATGTGCGTCGTTCTATTTCATTTTATAAATTCTCCCTTCAATTGGGCTATGTATGCATCATTGTCTTCGTATAAAATTGTGGGTTTTTTCTCACATTCCAAACTACATTTTTCTTGAATAAAATGAATTATTGATCTTAACCATACGCATTCCCTACTTGCTTCATGAATATCTATTATCTCAGAATGGTTTGAAAAAGTAGAAATAATAGATTGCTTTGTAGTGCGCCATGATATGACAATACCTCCACATGTAAACACGTATCCGGTTTGAGATCTAGCTTTATGGGGATCAGATAAATAACCTGCATCTGCATAACCAACAAGATCTGCACTATCTTTGTTAGTATAAAACAATCCCATATCAACAGTTCCCTTTAAATATCGTAATATATGCTTAATCCCGTTCCAATGTCTCAGTGTAGGAGAAGAACTATATATTGCTAGTAAATTAACAGAAAATGCTATGTCAGGCCTTGTAGGATTAGCAAGATACATTAGTGTACCAATTGTACTGAGATAGGGTACTTCGGGACCAAGGAGTTCCTCGTCCTCTTCTGGAGGTTGGAACAAATCCTTATTCACTTCAAGTGATCGAACAACCATTGGTGTACTCAATGGGTGCACTTTGTCCATGTAAAGGCGTTTTAAGATCCTTTTTGTATAGGCAGATTGATGGATAAAGATTTTGTCTGCTAAATGTTTAATTTACAGACCAAGACAAAGTTTTGTCTTTCCAAGATCTTTCATNTAGGCAGATTGATGGATAAAGATCCCGTCTCCTAAATGTTCAATTTGCAGACCAAGACAAATTTTTGTCTTTCCAAGATCTTTCATCTCAAATTCTTTCTTAAGATATTCAATTGCCTTTTGGAGCTCTTCTGGAGTTCCAACAAGATTTATGTCATCAACATAAACAACAAGTATAACAAATTCTGAAGCCATTTTCTTTATAAAAATACATGGATAAATAACATCATTTATGTAACCCTCTTTCAACAAATATTCACTGAGGCGATTATACCACATGCATCCAGATTGCTTTAAATCGTACAAAGATCTTTGTAATCTGATTGAGTACATTTCTCGAGATTTTGAATATGCTTCATGCATTTTAAATCCTTCAGGAATTTTCATGTAAATTTCATTATCAAGTGACCCGTACAGATAAGTTATAACCACATCCATTAGATGTATTTCAAACCTTTCACGTAAGGCTAAACAGATGAGATATCGAAATGTTATGGCATACATAACGGGTGAATATGTTTCTTCCTAATCGACTCCAAGTCGTTGTGAGAATCCTTTTGCGACAAAGCGAGCCTTGTATCTTTCAAATTCATTTTTATCATTCCATTCTCGCACAAAAACCCATTTATGACTAACCCGCTTTATACCAATAAGTGTTTGGACTACTGGTCCAAAGACCACTCTTTTAGCAAGTGACTTCAATTCCGATTGAATTGACTCTTGCCATTTTGGCCAATCAGATTTTTGTCGACATTCTTCGACAAATCGGGGTTCAAGATTCTCACTATCTTGCATAATGTTAAGTGCAACATTATATGCAAAAATATTATCCACCACTATTTCAGATCGATTTAAATTAATCCCATCACCAGTAGAACTTATTAAAAGTTCCTCACTCACTTGAGTCCCGGGTTCATTGATTTCTTCAGGAATCTCAGAACCAATCAGATCTTAGGTTTTTTCAGTAGATCCCTTCATAGTATCATTTTGATAATTTGTCGATTTTCTTTTTCTAGGATTTCGATCCTTAAAACCCAAAGGCCTACCACGCTTCAGGCGTGCTTTAGGTTCACTAGCTCTCATGCTAGTAGATGGTCCTGCTGGGACATCAATTCGGATAGGCATATTCTCTGCAGGGATATGTGACTTATTTATTCTTTTCAAATCAGTAAATGTGTCTGGAGTTTGATTTGCTATATTCTGTAAATGGATGATCTTATGGACCTCCTGATTACATATAGGGGTACGTGGATCAAAATGAGATAATGATGAAACTTTTCACACAATTTTCCTTTTGATTTCTTNCTGGCATTTGATTTGCTATATTCTGTAAATGGATGATCTTCTGGACCTCCTGATTACATATAGGGGTACGTGGATCAAAATGAGATAATGATGAAACTTTTCACACAATTTTCCTTTTGATTTCTTTTTCTCTCCCCTTAATTGTAGAAAATTTGTTTCATCAAATCGATAATCTGCAGATTGAGCAGTAAATAAATCTCCCGTCAATGGTTCAAGATAGCGAATAATAGAGGGCGATTCAAACTCAATATATATTCCTAACCTTCTTTGGGGGCCCATCTTACTGCGCTGTAGTGCTGCTACTGGCACATATACAGCACATCCAAAAATTCGTAGATGGGTAATATTTGGTTTATGACTAAAAACTAATTGTGATAGGGAATATTTATTATAATGTGTCGGTTTGAGACGAGTAAGTGATGGTACTGGGTTGTTGTTGTTGAGACGAGTAAGTGATGATGCATGCAAGATAGTATGTCCCCAAAGAGTAGTGGGGAATTTTGTTTTCATAAGTAGTGGTCGTGCTATCAATTGTAGGCTTTTAATAAATGACTTTGCAAGGCCATTTTGAGTATGAACATAAGCTATAGGACATTCAACTTTTATCCCAACTGATAGACAATAATCATCAAAAGCTTGAGATGAGAATTCTCCAGCATTATCAAGGCGAATAGCTTTTATAGGATAATCTGGGAACTGTGCCCTTAATCGAATTATTTGGGCTAATAGCTTTGCAAACGCCAGGTTGCGAGATGATAGTAGGCACACATGAGACCATCTTGAAGATGCATCTATTAGGACCATAAAATATCTAAACAACCCACTTGGTGGGTGAATAAGTCCACATATATCCCCATGTATACGTTCTAAAAAGGCAAGGGATTCAATGCCAACCTTCATTGGTGATGGTCTAGTGATCATTTTGCCTTGATAACAAGCATCACAAGAAAATTCATTATTTGTAAGAATCTTCAGGTTCTTTAATGGATGCCCATTCAAATTTTCAGTAATTCGTCTCATCCATGCCAAAGCACAAAAATATTTGAATTAGTAAACTTCTGGTTTACGATAGAGTGTGCTTCAATTGTACTAATCTTTGAATAATATAAGCCAGAAGATAGAGTTGGTAATTTTTCTACAATGCACTTGTGGCCAGAAATATTCTTTGTAATACAAAGATATTCCATATTCATTTCATCTATTATCTTAACATGATACCCATTTCGGTAGATATCTATAAAACTCGACAAATTTCTTCGGGACTTGGAGGTGAATAATGCATTGTCTATAATAAGTTTTGTTCCCTTAGACATAAATATAGTGGCTCTTCCGGAGCCTTCAATCAAACTTATATTACCAGAAATTGTTGAAACATTTACTTTTTTCTTATGCAAATAAGAAAAGTGTTTCTTATCTTTGAATATGGCATGGGTTGTTCCACTATCAATTACACAAATATCTTCATCATTGGTCTTTGATCCAAACATAATTTGAGGATTATCCATATTCTTCAAAATGACATAAACAATATGATAGTAAACATCATTGTCAAAGCATAACTTTTATTTATGTACAACAATTACATAACCATAATATCTATTACAAACAACAAAAATTAAAATATTTACATTTATACAAATTCATCACCGATCCCATGACTTGTTTCTCCTTCCTGGAGTGCAACAAAACATCCAAATGCATGAAGTCTAAATTATCTTCAGAAATAAATTTTGCTTCAGCATTTTTCTCTGTCTTATTCAGGGAGGTTTGATACAGCTCAAACAAGTGCTTTGGCGTACGACATGTACGTGACCAATGCCCTTTTCCTCCACTTCTATAACATGTATTTTTTGCCTTTGCTGCTTGCACCGTTTTATGCTTTTGTTCCTTCCTTTTTCCACTGCTGGTGGTGAGGAGGGTTCTTTGGTGCATTATTATTACTATGATTAGAGTTTCTTCCCCAACCACGGCCATGACCATGACTGGGGCCACGTCCTCTTCCACGCTTAGCTTGGTGGAAGTCCGTCTCATTCATTTCAAGGAATGGACAAAACCAGCAGGTCGGCTTTCATGGTTTTTCATTAATATCTCATTATATTGCTCGACTACAAGAAGATGTGAGATAAGTTCAGAATACTTTTTGAGTCCCATCTCTCGATATTGCTGATGCAGGAGCATATTCGAGGCATGAAAAGTGGTGAAAGTTTTCTCCAACATATCATGATTAGTAATATTATCACCACATAATTTCAATTGGGAAATAATTCTGAACATAGCAGAATTGTATTCACTGATAGATTTAAAATCTTGTAGCCTTAGACGAGTCCAATCATAACGTGCGTGTGGAAGAACGACCATCTTCAGGTGGTCATATCTATCTTTTAAATTATTTCACAGTATGTCTGGATCTTTAATAGTGAGATATTTCATTTTCAAGCCTTCATCAAGGTGATGGCATAGGAATATCATTGCTTTGGCACGATCTTAGTTTGATGCTTGATTTTTGTCCATGATGGTGTCTGCTAGACCCATCGCATCAAGATGAATTTCAGCATCAAACACCCAAGACATGTAGCTTTTGCCCGATATATCCAGGGTTACAAACTCAAGTTTAGAAATATTTGACATTATTTATAAAAAGAAAGTTCGTACCTCTGATACTTTCAAAGTATTTGCTCGAGATGACAGAGTCTTGTGCTGATAACGTGTTATAAAATAAAGGTTGTAAAGTAAAGACAAGTATAGAGAGAAACTAATATATTATTCAACTTGAAACTGATGTATATAATGAACTGAATTCTCCTCTACTTATAGAGGAAATGAAGCTGCTACTGCAAGCTGCTGTGTAAGCTGCTACTGCAAGCTGCTGTGTAAGCTGCTATTGTACCAGATATAGATAATCTTGTACCATGGGTAATATTTATCCGTAACAGAGTATCGAAATGATAAGTTTCTTCACGAAGTTTATTTCCAATAAAGTACTAAATATATAAATATTTTTATGGCGGAGTCTCATATGGATAAACTTTTTCAGAAAGTTTATTTATAACGAAGTACTAAATGAACATCCATAATATAATATATTCGTTACATAATTTACATTTTTACAATTTTCCATAGATTTTATTTTTGTCCATTGGATTGTCCAAGTTTTAAACTATGAAAAAGTGAGACATCATTTTCTCATCATAAGTGAGCCGGGTCGAACAGGCTTTGACTGGCAACTCCTAGTCAATGCAAATTGCTCCCATTTAAGGAAAGGAACAATCATTATTCAATTACCTTCAGTTTAAACTTTTTCCGGCCACTGTACTTTTTTGCATCTTTCCTTTTTCACTACATCGAATCGAATATGTGTGTAATTATATATAGGGTTTATTAATAAGAACTTCACTTTCCCCTTCGTGTTCTCTCTTCGATCCGAAAAATGGCGAATGTTTCTCATCAAATGCGACTCTCCTCTACTCTACTGAGGCGTTTACAGCAAAGAGTAACAGCAGTGAATTCAACTTCTTCGAGGAATTTTACCACAACTGAAGGTCACCGTCCCACCATTGTTCACAAACGTAGTCTTGACATTCTTCACGATCCATGGTTTAACAAGGTACTAAATCAAACAGTAAATTATTCCCTATTCTGTTTCATGAAATTTATTGAATCTGAATTTACCAGATCCATCATTGCTTTTCAAGTGTTTTTTTTTTGGCTTAAAATCAGTAGCTCAACAATTTGCATGCATATTCTCGTTATTTGGTTTGTAAAATGAGTTCTTGTCTTGCTGAATTCTTTTAGTGGGTTAGTTGATTTATTTGGTTTTGAAATCTCATGATCTGTAAATTGTTATTATTCATTTTTTGATTAGAAACAATTGATCAGTTAATACTGTGCCCAAACATTGACTCAAATTTCAATTCTAGAGATGTTAAGAGGATTAGAAGGGGCGTACTTTTGCTAAAAATGTACTCGTTTGTTGCACCTGTACCGTTTTAGCAATACACTCTTAGTTCGGTTTTATTTGTAGAAATACTTTCTACCTCCTTAAAAGAACCAACTCAAATTTGTTGATGTTTAGGCATGACTTTTGGTTATGGATGCTTCTTATGTTGATGATACGAAAAAATCGGTGAATTATCTTCTCAAGGTTCTGTATAACTCTGCGCACCAATGCTTAGGATGGTAAATCACCTAGTGTTTTATGCCTCTACTAGGATCTGAACCTGAAACCTCATGGTTCTCCCCCACTTTATTAACCACTAGCCACACCCTTGGTGCTTGCATTATCCTCCTTATTCAATCTCCAATGCCATTTCAGTTGTAAACTTCCATTATGGCACTTCAAATTCTTGATCCCAACACCCACATTTTCCCTTTTTTTTTGTAAGATTGATCCATCTAATAAGATAGATAGAAAGAGTTGCTCTATTTGTTTCCATTTCAAAGAAACTCTTCTCAACATGTCCATACGCTTTAAGATTGAATTAAGAGTAGTAAAGGGGGACATGGTGTAACTTGTAAGTGGGAAGAGCATCAACAACACTGTGACTCTTCCCCAACAATAAATATTCTCTGATCCAGTTTGCCAATTTTTTTCTCCATCTTCTCAAGATCCTCATTCCAAATAGTGATGTATTTATGCTTTTCACTCAATAGTAGTCCCAGATATGTCTTAGGAATAGAACCAATGTTGCATTGTAAAATGCTATGAAGTTGATGAATATTTACAACCTAACTGACAAAAAAAGAGAACTTTTTGAAAAATTGATGTGTTGTCCAAAGTGGCCCGACAGTAAGAATTATCCTTTAATAACATAAATATGATGTTCCGAATTATCCTTTAATAACATAAATATGATGTTCCTCAGTGTCGCAAAAAATGAAGGTATCGTTTGCATAGAAAATACGACATATTCGCCTTTAAAGGCCAGAGCATCATCCGGAAAGCCAAAGATCCAATTTGCTTGAACAAACTTATAAAGCATCTTGCTAGTTTCTTCCTTAAAGAAAACAAGAGAGAGAGGGTGTCCTTGTTTTAGTCCTTGTTGTGAAGGGACGAAACTGTGAACATGTACCATTGATAAGAGCACAGAACCTTAGAGAGGAGATGCAGAACTGATCCAATTGATCCTTTTGAGACTAAAGCCCGTCTGTCCCAAAAGATTCAACAAGAAGTTCTAGTTTACATGATCGAAAGCTTTCTCGATATCCGATTTGCACTAGTGGGCTAGCAAAGAAGCATCCATGATATTTCTTTTCTATCACTAATAAAAGCCATTGGAGAAGTATTGACTAAATTAGAGATCATCCTTTTGAGCCTTTCCACAAGTACTTTTGATAAAATCTTACGGAAACAACCAATCAAGCTACTGAGTCTAAAGGATTTTAGTACTTTAGCACCATTCCTCCGGAATGAGAGCAATATAAGAGGAACAAAGGCTCCTCTAAAAAATTTCAGCATTGTGGAAGTGGTTTGAAGCATTCATTAGATACCCTTTGATGGTAGGCTAGTACAGCTTAAAGAAACCTTAGTCAAGCTGCCTGGAGCTTTGTTTGGGTCCCTAGGAAGATTATAAAATGTAATTCCTTAGAAAGTGATTTAGAGGTTCCGGAATGATTATTACATGTTGTATGGGTATAACATTCGACATGATCTCCCAAGCTTGTCTTGGTCACCTGCCCCTGTTTGTAGTAGCTGTTATATATAGATAAAAATTCCGGGCTTATAGTAAAAGGCTTATTAAGAATATGGAGGAGTTTACTTTATCAAAAAAAGAATACAGTGGATTTTATAATAGAAAAATAGATAAACTGGAGTTGCCTAGAAAGCCTGTCTGATTTGGCTGATTTTCGACCGGCTTACCAAAGAATGGAGTAGGCTACAGGTTTTTGCAAGCCTCTTTGTGCTTTATAAAGTAGTTGCACCCTTTTTTCCTAATATAATTACATTACTTCTGGGAAGGAAAAAGCAAGAAGAACGAAAAGAGATAATAGGGAAATACTGTTTAACTTGACCACGTATAGACAAAAGTATATCTCTGAAGAAAAGATTTAACTCATCTTTTCTTTCTAGTGGATGGTGTTAGGCCGTTTATCATCTTATTTCGTTTTAAACAATTCATCTTCTGGTTTTTAAGTGCTTGAATTGGAGAAATTAACCGGAAAACTTGCGTAGAAATTTTGATTACGCAGTCCATCTTCATCAATCATGCTGACAAGTATAGTGTGATAAGTCCATTTCAAAAAATTATACTAACAAGTATTTTCTTGCATTATACTGTTTCATATTGTAAGTTCATGTGAACATTGGAAAAGACTGAAGTCAATATTCACAATAATATGTGTGAAATTTAGGGAACAGCATTCTCATTTACAGAACGTGATCGTCTTCACATTCGTGGCCTACTGCCTCCAAACGTGATGTCTTTTGAACAACAAACTGCACGGTTCAGTAAGTCTCTATCCACACTAATGCAATCATATTTGGGCTTCTTCAAAGTCAAAATCTACGAAACTTTAGCATCTGAGTGTTATTATGGATAACTCCTGCAGCCTCCGAGTGTTCCCTTTTTTTTTTTTGAGTTTGAGAAGAAATCTGCAGTGTTTTTTGCAAATTGGAGATTTTCAGGATCATATGGATTATAACAGGGGATTTTTCCATCTTTTTTTTGTTAATTAATATGCTTAATAGTTCCTGCAATAATTCTTCTTCTTCAGTTTCTCACTTTTATTAGCGGCATATACTTTCTCCTCTTCTCGATTCCAGGTAATGGATCCATTAAAAGAGCTTTGTTAAAATTCGAATCATTAAATCTTCCAATCCATTCACAAAACTTGAATCATTAAAGCAACAGATTCAGAGTTTTAGTTATGTAGGAATTTTCCCCCCAAGAGGTATGTTGGTGTTCTTTGAGTTTAACTACTTACTTTGTCAACTTTGAACCTTTTTCTGCATTTAACAGTGGCTGACTTGAAGAGGCTTGAAGTGCAAGCTAGAGATGGTCCATCTGACCCGTATGTTTTGGCCAAGTGGCGGATACTTAATCGCTTGCATGATAGAAATGAGACTTTGTACTACAAGGCGAGTGGTTGAACTTATTTTTTTATAACATTGTCTTGTATTGCTCTATGGATTCTAGTTGGAGGGATTAGGATAAGTGATCTTGGCATAAAATCCTGCATAATATAATGTTTGGTTGGAGGAATTGCGGAAAATAACCACACATAATTAATGCGGCCTTTGGTTGATCATATAAAAAATAATTTTTGCATAACTAATGCAATGCCTGGTTTGCGGTATTAGATAATACCCACTTTTTTTTTGGGTTTCCACCCGGTGTCCGGTACCCACATTGGAACTCCCACTAATTCAGATACGCGCTGCCGCGTAATGGCCCATTAAAGGGGTAAGCGTTTTCTACCAGGATTTTTTTCATTCCTAGGGCTCGAACCCGAGACCTCTGGTTAAAGTTGGAGGGATCCTACCCATCCCACTGCTATCTTTGGTGGTAACTGTTCATTATATGGGAATCTATGTATTATTTCATACGAGATAAAATATGGAAGAAGAGAATATGTATTAGCAATACAAATATAAATGTATTTAAAGACAAAAATACCCTTAAAATAAGTGATCTCTACATAAAATTTCATGTATTATTTTGGTCATAATAAAAACACATTTCATGTATTATTTATCACTGCATAAAATTTTCTTCTTATTTTCCTACATGTTTCCCTGCATGAACAATCCCTGCATTATACCCGCAGAACTAGAATGTGAATCGAATGAACCTTATAGTTCTTAGGGTTGCACATTTCGGCATTACATGTCTCATACATTGTGATAATGTGCACCTTACTTTTCAGTAACTATCATTGCAAAACTTGCCCCCTAAAGGGAAAAAAAAGAAGCAAGCTACAAGTTATTAGTGACATCCTTGCGCTTACCTCAGGAATTCTTGTATTGCAGCTCCCATGTGCCCTTTTTAAGAACTATCATCCTGAAGGTCTTTTTCTTCTTTTCATCCTGATGCTTTAAAACCCCTAAGCAGTAAGCACCTGATACCAAGTAGGGTCATTTCCCGTGATATAGCATCAAAGATCTTTGATTTTGTTCGGATGTGACCTCTAATAGGGTTATATAGGATATATCTATTAATAAAAGCCTTTCTTTTCTGTTTGTGTGTTTGTCTGTATAATACAAATATATCTCCCTTGAAAGGAGAATAAATACTATTGTACTAGGCTCTGTTCTCTTGAGTAGGTAGGCTGAGTACGGTAGGGAAGTTTTGTCTGCTTTATATATATATATATATATACATACACACACTTATATAAAACTTATATTTGGTTTGTATGGGATACTATTAACATACGTAAAACTCACAATCTTTAGTCATTTTATTACATGGAACAGACAAATAACTATGTAACTCCGAACTTCTGAAATAGATTAGCAAGTTATGCTTTTTTGATTTTAAGCATTTTCAGCATTTTTCTTGTGGTGAATAGTCTAAAATATGAGCTGAGTCTTGGAAAGATAACCATGAAACTGCGCGTGCACACACAGACGACGCTCTAGCCTTATCAAAGGTGAAAAGCAAAATAAATAAAAATAAAATGCTATGAGGTATGTTGGAGTTTTAAGCGCGAAGTGCAGATTAGTGAAGAAAAACGGATATGTAGAAAAAAATAATTTGTTATTCAAGAATATTAACTATATAAACAGCCAGTAATTATATGCACAAAGAAATTGGATAAATCATAACTAAGTAAACAATTATTTTTTTGCTCCGTTCTTGAAGATGAAGCCCATGGATAATGAGCGGCACACCTTATTGCCATGGTGCATGAAGCAAAGTGTTGCCTAAATGAGACAAAGTGCTCAGCTTGTTACATGTAGTTTCGGGCTTAAGCGCTTTTCAAGCGAGCCTTTGACAACATTTGTCGTGCGTACACAAAGAAACGGTCAATAAATACAAAGATGTGGTTCTTTAGAGCTTTAATTTTTTTTGGTTTGTCATATTCATTTTTCTTTTGGATCTCGTATTGCATACTCTAATCTCTGAAGTCTTGAAAGATATCAAATAGGAAGAAATTACAACAAGAATAACAACAACAAACCCAGTGTAATCCCACAAGTGGGATATGGGGAGGATAATGTGTATGCAGACCTTACCCTTGTGAAAGTAGAGAGTCTGGTTTCGATAGATTTTCGGCTCAAGAAACAGTGAACGCAAAGCAACAAACAATACCAACAACTAGGTAATAGAGTAACAAAAGCAAATGACATAACATGTAATAATTAAAGAACCAGGAATAAGAAAATACAAGAATAGTACTAGTACTACTGGTAAGACTAGGAGAAACTCACGACTACCTGACGACGAGCGCAAAACACAACACGAAGTTGATGAATTGATGCTCGTTAGCCAAAGATAGTATAGTTTAATTATCGTCTCCACATGGATTGGATTTAAACAGTGTTCGAATAATCTCTAGTTAATTGCTATTCAGGATGATTACCACTTTGATTGGAATGATTATGAACTAAAATTAACTATTAAAACTAAAGCAATTAACAATTGATTACAGAGAGACAAAAGTAGAGCAACACAGAAATAATCAAAGGGAGAAATAAGGGTCGTGACAGGATAGGTGCAAGATAGTTATTCGGGATCTTACTATAGTTCGATTCACTCTAATAGTCTAATGTTCTAATGATTCTCACAAATTAACTCGATGATTAGTTCAATCATATAGCCAAGACTCCTCTCTCGATTAAATCTGAACTCTACGAGATGAACTAATATAAAGCACTGTGAAGGTATGCAATAAAACGTTAATGTTCTAGTCTTTAGGAAAACGTCTCTTGAATATTCTCTTAACTTGATTTAATTAACAATTCAACAAGCTCTTTCGATTACTTAAAAGAATCACTGAATTAAATCAAACGAAATAATGCAAAGATAATCACCCAAAATATTCCTCTGTCGATTAAATAATTCGGTGAACGAAATTGCAATCAATTCAAAACTATATAAACAAATTCATGCAAAATAACTAGAGTTAAAATCCACAAATATCAATCAAAACACCATATCCGTCAATCCCTAAAGTAAACTACTCCATAATCATGGAGAAAGTCATCACAAATAGAGTTAAAGAATAAGAAAACATGAATTCAATCCAAACTCGTGGTTGAGTTAAGGAAAGAATGATGAATCCTTGTGCCTTAGAGTCTCCAATGCTCTCCCAATCTTCCGTAGGTCAAAAGTCCCTTAAAAAACGTATTTTTGGTGTATTTATACCATGTAGAAGCGGGTCCGGACGTAACTACCCTTTCTAAGCCGAAGTAGGAAAACACTATGACGAAATTACACGGCGCACGGCGCGGCGCGGCGCCCCATGCACCGCACCAGTGGAGATATTCAGAGGCTCCTTTCGGATAGGCCAACTCCAACTGCACTGTCGCGCTGCGCCCCATGCGGCGCGATAGTGCAATTTTCTCAGAATAAATTATTCTTTCACTTTTTGGATATCCAGACTTGGTCCTCGACCCCCGAACACGATCCCAGTTCAATTCCTTGGGCTTTTACTCAGACTTCAAAACTCCACATTGTTTGATTTAGCTCCAAATTATCTTTTTAACTCGGAATCATTTCTTTCAAGGCATAAAATATGTAATAAGTGCAAATCACCATCATTTAAGCTCAAACACAAGTAAAGTGCAGTGATTAGAGTGCTAAAATACGGGTTCCTAGCCTACCATCACCTGACAACCTTCAACCTTAATTCTCGACTTCCATACCTTCCTATCGAGGATCATGTCCTCGGTAAGCTGAAGCAATGACATGTCCTGCCAAATAGGAAGAAATTACTTGAGATAAATAAATGAGGACAAAGTTACATTTATTAGAAGTTTTGAGTATTTTATTATCATGTTAATATTAGTATTCTTTGGACATCATGTACAACTATTTGTAAGGGGGAGGTCTTGAGTTCGACGCTAAACAAGAGCAACATTTAGTTAATTTATATTGTTTCGTTATCAAATAGTTGCATGTGAGGAACTATCAATGAGAAAGTTTTTCCTGACTGTGGCAGGTTTTAATTGAGAATATTGAGGAATATGCACCCATAGTTTATACTCCTACAGTGGGTCTTGTTTGCCAGAAGTACAGTGGATTGTTCAGACGTCCGAGGGGCATGTACTTCAGTGCTGCAGATCGTGGGGAGATGATGTCTATGGTTTACAACTGGCCAGCTGATCAGGTTTGTGTATATGTGAACTCGCTCAATCTACGACAGACTTTCTTTGTTAGGGAGACATTTGCATATTGTTGTCTTTCCCACTGAATTAATGTGTCACTGATTAGTTACCTCCTTTTACCAATTATTTGTACTTCAATATCTTCCTTTATACACAAAAATTCTTATTGTTTAGAACTGTTGACTCAAAAGGGCTGAATAAGAAACTGTAGAGTAATTCCTTATACAAAAAAAGAAGCAGGTAGCTGTAGAGTAATTGCGCCAGTGGTCTGCAATTAGTCAGCAGTTCAATAGCTTCTTAGATAGAAGATTATGTCGAATTGATTAGATCAACAAAGCTATGCAGCACCTTAATTTGCTTTTGCATTATATCAGGTAAACATTTTATGTCAAATAGAAGTTTTTTCGTCTAAACATCCAGCACAAATGGAGAAAAATGAAGACCTTGTGGTACCTTACAAGAAAAATGAACATATGTACAGTCTCACTGCAATAATATCAATTTATCAATTGACTGATCCTTTAAACCCCCCACCACCCTTCAAGAAAGAAAAAAGAAGAAAAAAAGGGGAGAGAATAAATTCACTAGAGTGATAATTGGTCTTGTGAGATGGATAACTCTTTCTTTTGACTTTGATCTTGTTCACTAAAATAAATGATTCTACTGATTGGCCATAATATTTTAGTGATAAATTTTTTCATTTTTTTTCTACTGACGGCAGTTATTCTATATATCAACATTCAACAATGAAAGTGTTTTTATAGCTGGAGTTTCAATGTAGGTTGACATGATTGTTGTAACTGATGGAAGTAGAATATTGGGTCTTGGAGATCTTGGAGTTCAGGGTATTGGTATTGCAATTGGGAAGCTGGATCTGTATGTGGCTGCTGCTGGAATCAACCCCCAAAGAGTATATTCTTGCTCTATGTTGCTATTTCATATTGCATGATGAATCAGATGGCCTCCATGAAGTAAGCACAAAAATTATAAGACACCAAAAAGAAAAGTAAATTTAAATGAAGAGATGGAAAGAGGAAACAGATAAATTATCTAGTATCTCAAAAGATTTTTACTTTTTGAGAAGTTTGATTTTAACAAAGAATTGATGTAATTGTCAGTGATTGCAAGCACTTCTAGCGATTGCTTTAAAAAATGACTGAGAAAAAGAGATACCATGTCAAGCACTCTATAAATTTTCTGTTGTGGTTCTTTTATTCTTTTAAATTGAGGTCTTGTATTAGAGTTTTCTCTAGTTCTAGTGAATAGTTGTAGCCTTGTTGGGTTTCTTATAATAGAAACTACTTTTTAATTGATCAACTTATCTTATGTCATTGCTGATATCAGGGTATGAGACATCAGATGTCTGTAATTCTTTATGATTTTTTTCTCTTAATTCTCTTACAAGTTTTTATATTTGACTCGTCTTTAACATTCTTTTTAAATATACTGATTCCATCTTCTTCTGCTTCCAATAGGTATTGCCTGTAATGATAGATGTTGGAACTGACAATGAGAAACTTTTGAAAGACCCGTTATGTGAGTACTTATTCTTCATCACAGTTGATTATCATTCGCTACATCATTCATCAAGGATCAAATCACTACAAACCAATTGCTACTCTATATTTTCTTTAGTTTCTGGAAAGTGTCCTGCATATGTGTCTTATGTTTACCTGAATGAATTGATGTATATCAACATAGTCAGTTGTTCTTTGATATCTTAAGTGAAGGCATGATGATACTGCTCATGGAAATGTGTGGTTAAATGGAGTTTTATGTTGCATGTACCTGGCATTTTGGGGTACAGTCCATGTGATATATGTGGTGGTACATGATCCATTCAGAATCTGATAAGAGGTACTCTTGACTTTGGCAAGAGGTTTCCAAACCTTTGATTGCTGATCATTACAAATGAATAAGCGGATGAGTAAGAAAGGATCTCTAATTTGACAAACTGCTGGAGTAAGCTTTTCCACTTAATATTTGCCTAATCCATGCAATATTGACCCTCTTTCCTAGCTTGATGTTGTTTGTGCTCCATTGGAAAAAAAAAAATAGAGAAGGATGCTGGTTTTTGAGGAGCAGGTGAACTCTAGGTTTCATATGGGTTGGTCTAGAAGATGAACAAAGGACTGCATGGCTCGTTTTTCGCCCATTGGCTTGTACTCTTACTTTTCTGCTGATGCGCATGGCTACTTCCAAGGGGTGTAGCACTGATAAATATAAGTTGCACTTGTCGCTTCAGACTCACCTGTCTTAACAGGATTACTGATAATTGTCAGATGAGTGTTTGACCTGATGCTAAAACATATTTGAGATCATGCAGACATACAATTATTGGCTATAAAGCTGAATAATATAATATAAGTACATTTAATGGAGCTCCAGTATTCAGTGTATTTAAGAACTTATAAAAATACAGGTGCATATGAACTTTGGCCAGAAGATGCTTAGCACTTGATCCATATCTACCCCAGCTAAAAATTTTGGTAATTGCTTGATAAGTGCACTTGCTCCTTGATACGTTCTCGTAAGTCCATGTATACATGTATGATTTAGTACTTATTACAACTTCCTCTGTTTCCATACTCTTTTAAGTTTATCTATATGATACTGTAGATAGTTGAAATTTCTTATTGCGACTATTATTTTCCTTGATATTGATGATTGCTGTCATGCTATGATTGATTACTTCCTCTCAGCATCTTGAGTTTGTTAGGAACATTTTTGATATATTGTTACTCCGTCATACTTTAGCTTGTTACCAGTAATGCCCATAAATTCAGGATATATGTCATTCATTTTCACTGAAGTTGAGGATATTCTTTTTCATGCCCACAGATTTGGGATTGCAAGAGCGTCGACTTGATGGAGAGGAGTATCTTGAAGTAATTGATGAATTTATGGAGGCTGTTTATACTCGTTGGCCCCATGTGATTGTGCAGGTACATTCCTTGGTCATTTGAGCTCTCGTCTTCATTCTCGTCACAAATATCATGTTATGTATGTAATGCCCTTTTAATTCACAGTTTGAAGATTTTCAAAGCAAGTGGGCCTTCAAGTTGTTGCAGCGTTATAGAAACAACTATAGAATGTTTAATGATGATGTCCAGGTAAATAACTTTATCAGTCATCGTAGAAGTATTTTAGTGTTTGGAAAAATAAGATTACAGTTGTAAATGAGTGTATAATTAAAAGCTCTTACCTCATTGATTGACATTCTTAGGATTAGGGTATTGTATTGAATTTAGCAAAAGTATAAACTGGTAAAAACATCAGTAAGACATTCAAGGCTTCTACATGTTTATGTGTCTGCAAACCTTAACGGGAGAAAAAAAAGAAAAAAGTATGTGGATTCACCCCATGGTGTCTCATGTTATTTGAGAGTGCACAAAGGCTACTCAAGAATTGTGATATTGCTTTACATGGCATTACTTCCCCAACCTTTTCTTGTGCTTGGGTGCTAGACTGAGGTGAAACTTCAGTGGTCAAGTCCCTATTGTTGTTGCACCCCTTACTCATACCCTCCTTGTTTGTTGAAATGGAAAAGCGTACTACTTGACTGATCACTTGTGTTGTTGCACCTCTCCAGAGTAGTGAAAAGTGAACAGTGAAAAAGCACCAATATTTTTGGGAGCTCTAAGTTTACAGCGCAATTAAAGCGTGGGTTTTAGCAAAGAAGCGTCAAGGAAAAATAATAGAAATGTAATGCAAGAAAAGGTGACTATATACACAAAGAACATTTAATTGGACAAAAGAATGAAAACACTATAATTAAGCTACATATATGCGGTTAAAATCATGCCAATCAAGACCAATTTCTATTTTAAATTTGTAGGTCTTTGTTTGGTAGTTTTCTTATACTAAATCTCTAATTTCTTGTTCTTAATCAATAAAACTTTAATCATTACTTTTTCTTAGCAACTAATGAATCACATCGTAAACTATATTTATTGTCCACTGCTGGTTGCCAAGTCCTGCATTCACCAAGAGCATTTCTTCCTTAAGCATAAAACTTTAGACTGTAAGGCGTTTTCGCTATATAAGAAAAAAGTGGAATGGGATCTTGGAAATGATCGACTCACATAGATGTTCATCATAAGCCTTTCTTTTTTCCTCCTCCCCGTGTTCTATTAATCAGTAGCATCCAGCAACGCCAGGCCTCGCCCATGCCAGTAAAAAGAGTTAAACTACTAAGCTAAGCTGTTCTGGGGAGCTCAGTAGATGAGCATGACCTAGAACCTTGATGCCTACACTAAATCTCCAACTAAGCCAGGTGAGACGCACGACGTGGGCTTTGGCGCGCGTTAGGGCTTAAGAGCACTTTAAGCTAGCCTTTAAGAACACTGGCCTCTTAGCCATACCCTTCTTGTTTGTTGAGATGGAAAATCATAATGCTTGACAAATCAACTATTTTCAAGAAAGGATAAGCATATCTTTTTATTCTTAGTATCTCTGAATATCTCTCTTATCCCTACAATAGTATACAAGTACATTTCTGGGATAAGGTAAATAATTTTATTAATAATGGAAGAATCTCCCCTATCTGAGCAGTATGCCAAAAAGTAGAGAACTTACAACATAATATGATTATCTATGAACGACACTTAATGTTCTATACAAACTGAAAATTCATGGGTGCTTGAGAAAGAAACTAGGAATGAGAGGATATTCCTCAAATATATAGTCTTTCTTTATCTCTTCAAAGCTCTTCTATTTCACTTTTTCCACAAGACTCACATGAGTGCTAATGGCGCAACATGCTCTTCGACTTCTCTTCCTTCATTTAAATGTTCAGCCAGAGAGTGCCTTCTTTACTATGCCCGATATCGCCCCTTGCAGTCTCAATCATCTCAAAATCTCATACCACAAGCGAGTTGCCATCTGACATTAGGAGGAAGTTGTCCACATCTTGCATGTAAAACACCAGCTAACGTAGGTAATCCTCCTTTTCTTTTTTCAAATTCGTGATGTCATGATTACTCCCATCGCTGCCAACCAAGTAAAAAATCACATCTTTCTTGGTGAATTGAGATCTAAATTGATAACTGCAGAAAACCTGATTACTCCCTCATCAAGAGTATATGATAATATGACATTACTGAGAACAATTCATCTCGTCCCATTTCCTACCTCCAGGAGTCTTAATTAGCGTGTGATGTAATTTGCTTGTAATGCAGTTTACTCAGCCTTTGAATTCAACTACTTCCATGTCTTCAAGGTTCCTCCTAACCTTATGGTCCTTTGAACTACCCTCTCTCGTAACAAATGGATCTACGGTACTGTCATCTTGTTTTGGCTTGAGATACTGCAAGTGTTCGGGAATGTAAGCCCCAAAGTTTCTTCTACATGCCACCTGTGACTCCAAAAGATGAATCCATCTCCTGCCCTGAAAATTATGTTGCCCGTGAAGTCTTCCCATTATTTCATTATATTCCTCTAAAATCTGCACCTAAATGGAAGTGTGAATTTTGTAATCTTTCCTCCTTCCCTCTACTGTTATGTACTTATGCGCTATCATCTCCTTTCATAAAGCATACTCCTCAATCCCGAATCTCCATGACCCTCTTTTTAATAGGACATTGTTGAAACTCAGAGATCTTTATCCAAGACCCAGCTCCCTATTTGTTTGGGCACGTAACATCTTCCAACTTTACCAAGTAGAACTTCCTATCACTATTCCCGTAGAAAATCTTTTTGGAACCGTTCTAAATCACCTGTGATGCTGGCTATGACATGAAATACCAAGGGATGTTCAACAAAGTACTCTTAATTAACACTTTCTTCTTGTTTCATCTTGGTAGCCTCTTCTCCTCTCTCTCAACCACCGGGCTCCATACTTCTTAGACCATTGGAAGAGCCAATAGTAAACTGAGATAAGTAGTTGGAAGAGCTTCAACCCTGCAATTTAGCACTTTTCAGTATTGACCACTTCACCCGCCAAAATAATCACGCACTTTCTGAGGTTGATAGTGAGGTTTGACACGTCCTGGAACTGTATAAGAACCTAGCTGTATAAGAACCTGTGTCGGATAAATTAGCTGTTTAATGTCTACGTCACAGAAGAGTATGTGTTGTCCGTGAACAAGAGGTGTGAACCCCTCACTGTAGATTGCCCCCGTTTGCTATAGAGAAGCCCCTCAAATAACCACCTGTCACAACTCACTCCATCTATCATTCAACTCAATGTTTCATTAGAATGAATAACATGTGAGGCAACAGGTCCCCCTGTGGCCCTGTCTATGCCCCTCAAGTAGCCAAAAAAACCTCAAGGGCTGCTATTCACTAGGATCGAGAATCTAGCCGTTGATATGCAGAATCTAATCCACTTTAGCCACCTATCCTTCCATCTTCAATAATATAAATTCCAGGAACTCCCAGTTCATGTGATCATAGGCTTTCTCAAGATCCAATTTGCAAAAGATTCCCAGCTCTCTCTGCTTCATTTTCGGGTTAACCAGTTAGTTTGTCATCAAGCCGCGTCTTGGATTTGTCTTCCTTCCCAAGTGCGCACGCACATAGCCAAATTAAAACTTTGGTAAATACTGGACCTAATGTAAGTGTAACAAATAAAATTAAACCTTCATCTTAACTAGTTGTATCACCTATATGGATTCTTTACTTCATTGTTTTCTGATCTTAGCTAAGTCTATATTGATTTTGAGAGATTGTAGGTTCTTCGAGGAAAATTCCGCTTAGATGATTCTAGGTCTACCTCATTTCCGTTTGGCACCTTCAATCATCAAATGTCGCACTACTGCGGTCCCTTGGAGGTCTCTGTAGCATATGGTCAAATCATCTTAGGCTACCGTTTTTTCATTTTCCTGTATGCTACTTGCATGGTGTGATCAGTCCTTAGACTTGTCCAATTGCTCTGTAGCTGTACATCCATATTAAAGCTGGCATCTCTGTGATAATCATCTTATGGTAGAGATCCACGTTCACTCTCATAAAACATGGCGGGTCTCAGCATCATGTTTTAGAACTTCCCTTTTACTTTGTTAAGGATCTTTCTATCACATCATACTCCGATATCTCTCCTCTATTTCAGCCATCCTGTTTAATTCTATTTTACTGAGTTTGGATATTGGATTTTTTTGCATTTACACAAACAATAAAGTTTACTTCACTTAATGTTAATCCTTCTTTTGGGTGCTTATTTAACTGTACATATGTTTTACCTTGCTTCAACTTTTACGAAGATGCTTATTCTCAGAGTATATCTCCGTACTTCCAGCTTCTGGTGACGTTACATGTAACAGAGATCTCATAAAATCTAGTACTTCTATTTTGCTTTATGAGTCAATCGATATTGTTGAGAAAAAATATGTACTTTTGACAGGACGAAAAATAAATTTGTATGGATGACATTACCAGCATTCTTAATATGGAGTTCGAATGACTACATAACCTTAGTGCATGTCATCACATGTATGTTATTTTTTTATCAGTAAAATGAGGATTTTATTCACAAAAGACAGCACTAAGATGGTGCTGTAATTTGTACAACTGTGAACTGACCCAAAAGTATAGTTCCTTTTAGTACTGTAGGTGAATCTAACACGGATACAAATAATCCTCTTTTTGCCAAAAAGAAAGCAAAAGTATACAACTGAGTTTGATCTTCAAAATAGATTCAGCTTTTCCTTCAGAACACCACTGGTTTCTTTCTCTCCAATCTCCATAATGTCCACCAATTACAGGCAGATATGGTTTAATGGCATTCCAGATTCTTTTCTTTTTGGTAAAATTCATAATTTGCCCTCTAAACTTGTCCGGAAAAGTCATTTACAATTTACACGCCTTAACTTTAGGGGCGACTTATCACCCCCTATTCTTGGTTTTGGCATTTCAGGGTGGTAATAATTCTACTTCAAACAAGAATAGGGGATGATAGGTTGCTGTAAATTAAGGTGTGTAAATGACTTTTTTGAACAAGTTTAAGGGGCAACTTATGTATTTTCCCTTCTTTTTTCCGGTGCTTTCTGTACCAGCAACTGAGAGGTTCTCTTTTGGAATTAGGCATGACCTATTTGAGTCACATGTAATGTAAGTTAATAACAAGGTAAGTTATTCGTGGAGAGAACTAAGGGTTTTTCTTGGTATCACAAAAATCATGTCTTTTTGGATTAATTATTAATGTGACCACTGAAGGAGGTGTACATTGTCGGAGAAACAGGAAGCGTGGTTCCTGTAATTATGGAAAAAGGGAATCTAACTAAATTAACCATATGTTGATGTGTCTTCCAATATTGTTACATAAATTTTTCAATGCTTATAGCTTGTAAGTTTTGAGTGTCTCATAGTCGGTGTATGATGTTCATCCATTAACATGTGAAATTCAAAATTGTGAGAGTTGTGTTTGAATGTGAGAAAACACTTAAACTACGGCTGTGTAACTGAGAGAATTCAATTATTGGCAAAGCGAGTATACGAAGAACTATTTTTTATTTTGCTTCCTATGCTGATAACCTTAATCTGGGACTTAGATAGCAACTGGTATTGATCTTTTCTTACATATTGTTGCATTATTAGTTTTTTTGGTTTGTGATGGGTGTTTCTTACTCCCAATGAGACATTTTGCTTCCAGTCAACTGATTTGCTCAAATCATTTTTTCTTCTTTCCTCTTAAAATATAGAGCCGTAATGCATCATTCTTTTATGTGTCTGCTCTTAACTTCACATCAATACATTCCTAACTGGAGTTCCTTAAATTCGCTGTGCTCTTCATCGTTTATCCAAGTTTTGTATAACAATCATGGTACCATTTTGTTTTCAATTCAGGGAACTGCAGGAGTTGCCCTTGCTGGCCTTTTGGGAGCTGTAAGAGCACAGGGAAGGCCAATGATTGATTTCCCAAAGATGAAGATTGTGGTGGCAGGTGCTGGAAGGTTAGAGTAGTAAACTGTTCTTTCCTCTAATTACACCCATGTAATTTCTTACTCGAGTCATTAGCATGCCATTATGCAGGAACTGTTTCATGGTTCATATGCTTCATTCTTTCTAGATTGCACAAATGCACAGCTCTTTCTATGTTCCCACTCAATCCTATCCTTTTGTTCATATATAATTACTTTGCATCATAGAAATAGTGTTTGATTCAGTATAGTAAATTTGGTTATTCAGCCTTTGCATTGTTTGTTGAATGGTTAGTGTTGGTAGAAGATGTTCAGGGTGATACATAGGAGGAATAAGGTTTCATGTTGAGTTGAATTATTGTAGCCTTTCATTTTGCGTGAGTTACTTGGGGACTGAGAACGGGGGAGAGACAGTTGACGGTGTTAAAGAAAATGGGCCATGGACCTAACTCAACTCCAAGAGCTAGCTCATGAAGTGAGGATTGTTCATGACATAAAGGGAGACAATTACTTTTTTTCCTTTACCAATATGGGACGCGAACACCCCTCAGCACACCTACGGCTGGACATCTAGAGTGTAGATAACATAACATGGGGGGCCCCAACATTGCGTAAACCAAGAACAAGGATGAGTCTAGGTCTAATACCACATTAAAGAAAATGGGCATTGGCCCTAAGTCAATCCAAATAGCCAGCTCATGTTGTGCGTGCAGTTGCGCTATGGCATGCAGTAAACCGAACATGCAAAAGTACTTGTCTTCCCTTTTTCCATTTTGAAATTGCATTTAGGTTTTGGGGGGCTTCATGGCCTGCCTTTTTGACATATTATTATGGACTATGTCCTCACCTAATAATGAAAAGTGTTCTGGTATATAACTGATTTGATATATTGCTATTGTTGTTGTTGTTGATGATGATGTTGTGTAATATGGGTCTAAGATGATCTTAAACGAGTGGCAAAGGCCAGTGATGATTTATTTAGTCGACCCCAACTTGCTTGGATATTGAGGTGTAGTTACTGTATATGACTGATTTGACATCTATAAGTTAGTAACTTCTGAGATTTTACAAACTATAACTTAAAGAACTTGGTATATCAATGAAAAATAGAAGTAACTAATCATATGATATTTTACTGGCCCATCTTCAATAACCTTTTTCATGATTTTGCCCTCCAAGATCTATCTTTGCACAACTTCGAGAAGGTTGGGAGAGCTATCTTCTTTTGTGGCTTATTTGTCTTGAGGATGTCCATCTGTACTTACCCTTAAACATTACTAAGTAGTAGTAGTCTGCAGTATACCATTTGCTTGGGACATAATTTTTATCATGCAGAGTGAAATGGAAACATGAGGCTTGCTTGGCTTGTTTTCCTTATATTTTAAATGTTAAATTTCCATCTATCTGCATCAGAGACTTTTCCGCTATAAAAAATCTGTGTAGCTCAACTTACAGGTCAATATATTGTGTTTATATTTAGTAGGCATAGGAGCCTGTGCATTTTGGTAAAGCTTTTAAGGTTTCTCTTTTTTAAATCTTTTCGTTGTGCAGTGCAGGAATAGGGGTTCTTAATGCTGCTAGGAAGACAATGGCGAGAATGTTAGGGAATACTGAAATTGCTTTTGAAAGTGCAAGGAGCCAGTTCTGGGTGGTAGATGCCAAGGTGAGCTTCTCCTCAGATGTTTCTTTCTGACTCAAAATTTTCTTTTAAGCTTCGGTCAAGGAATATAACATTTTTGTTGTTATATTCCTTCCTTAATTATATGGTGTTCTTGTCTTTTTGTTATTGAATGTTAGCCATGTCCCATTCATAATTATCTTGAAGAAACTTAACTTTTTTTTTTTATAATTATTTTCCTGCTTTCATTATTATTCTTTTTTTGAGTAATAGTAGAAATGATAGAAAAGGGTAGCCAAGTGCACTAAGCTCCCGCTATTCGTAGTGTCTGGGGAAGGGTCGGGCCATATTGGGTCTTATGTACCTTCAGCCTTACCATTTCTGCAAGAGGTTGTTTCCGCAGTTTGAACGCGTGACCTTTTGGTCACTTGGTGGCAACTTTATCCGTTGCGCCAAGGTTCCCCTTCAATAGTAGAAATGATAGCGTTCATAAAATCTTCGTTGTTCTTAGCAAAGTGCATTCAAGTTATTTTTTTCCATATAACAAAGCACATGTCTAACCATTGAAATGGATACAAAGTAGGGGTGGGCGTCGGTCGGTTAGTATAAAAATACGGTTCGGTTTATCGGTTTTATAATATTAATAACCAAATCAAACCAAAGTATTTACGGTTCGGTACGGTTTTTTCACGGTTCGGTTCGGTTATTTCCGGTTTTGTTTTTCGGTTATTAACGGTGCAAGATTTTTATGTATCAATCATTCAATTGAGTCTATTGGTGCTCATTAATACAAGGCAGAGCCTAACTAACGGACCCGAAACACCAAATTCAAAAGGAATATCAATAGGTGTTTAAAGAATCAGATTACTTGCCTTGGAAAAGGACAAGAACCTTGAATTTAAGAACTAGCTAAGATGAGAAATGAATAAGAAAGACCATATCAAATGCATGCTACAAACTTATCCGTATTCCTGGAATAAAAAGGTGTAAATGCAGCGGAATTTTTGTTATGTACAATTCATATGGTCAACTGAACTCTAAGTAATTTGTTATTCATTCCATGTGCCTTACCACAGACTTTGTAAGAATTCCATTCCATTCTTATTCATATAGTCAACTCTATCATTCCATTCCAACCACCAGATTACAGAAAGGACGAAGGCTGATCGCAAGAGCAGAGCAGTTAGGCTCTAGTACCCTCTGATTACAGGCTGCTAGGGACTGCCGTAAAACAATAACTAAAATAAGTCTGGAAAACTAATCTGTTACACAAAAAACAATAATATGCAAACCCAGCAAGAGATAACCAAAATAAGTCTAGGAAAGATGACCAAAAATTGAAAATAACACCAAAACGAGTGGCGGAAGAGGAAGAAGGCGTCACAGCAGGCGCAACAACAGCAGGCGACGGGCGGTGGTCGGCACAACAGGCACAACAGCAGCAGCCAGCAAGAGGAGGAAGGAAGTCAGGACTCAGGAACCCTAATTAGAACTAAGACAGTTTCTAATTTCTAAGGAAGTAGGACTAGAAAGTAGCGTAAGTAGACTTGGGTAAATTGGGCTTCAGATTTGTGGATGGTATTGGGTAAATTGGGCTAAAAAGGAGGTGGCCAGGTGGGTGAGCCCATATGTTCAAAAGTGATAACCCAAACCCAATAATTAATATCCTATATTTTTCAATTCTCATACCCAAAACTTTGGTTTTTCGGTTAACCGAAAAACCGAAACATCATAATTGTTAACCGCACCGAATACCGAAATTTAATAATATATAAACTGTACACCGACCGAATAACCGATTAAACCGACACCAAAAAATCAAAATTTACGGTTCAGCCGGTTTTTTCGGTTCGGCCGGTATTATGCCTACCCCTAATACAAAGTTAACATACCAATTAATTAGAACTATCTGAAACCCATCAAAAGAATTTATTTTAAAAAAAAGGATGTGCTAGCACAAGACCAAATATGTTGTTCCACCTACCGTACTTATTTAATCTTAAAAGAAAGTCAAACATCAAGGTTTAGAATGAAAAACCAGCAGTTTTCATTCTTGTATTTCTTGGATTATAGAAAAATTAAAGAGAGTATATAAGATTCTTCACGTGGTGGAGTAAACCTGATTCTGAAGTACACCTTAGAAGTCATTAGTGAGTTGCTCTAGATTTTAATGTGTATTGGATCTATTTGAAGTGTGTATATTTTAGTATGTATGGTAGAAAGCAAAGACGATGAGGAGAAGAGAACGAATAAGGAGCGGTATAAGGCAGCCAAGAAGGAGGCGAAGTTAGCGGTTACAGTTGCGAAGACAAGAACTTGAGGTCAATGGTGGGAGAAGAAGTTGTACAGGCTAGCCAAGGTGAGAGAGAGGAAAGCCCGCGACCTGGACCAAGTAAAGTACATCAAAGACGAGGAAGGCAAAGTATTGGTGGAAGAGGCACATATTAGACGAAGATGGTAGACATACTTCCATAAACTCTTGAACGAAGAGGGGGACATGAACATCGTGTTGGGTGATTTGGAGCACTCTGAGAGTCACCGAGATTTTGGGTGTTGTAGGCGTATAAAGGTTGAAGAGGTTAAGGGGGCTATACGTAAGATGAACAGGGGAAGAGCAACCAGGCCAAACGAGATCTTGATGGATTTTTGGAAGAGCTCGGGCATGGCAGGCTTAGAGTGACTCACTGGACTGTTTAATGTCATTTTTAGGACATCTAAAATGCTCGAGGAATGGAGGTCGAGTACGATAATTTCGCTGTACAAGAACAAGGGTGATACCCAAAATTGCAACAACACACTATAAATATTTGGGAGAGAGTGGTGAGATGAGGAGAAGAGTGTCTATTTTCGAGAACTAGTTCGGCTTTATGTTAGGGCGATCGACTATCGAAGTCATTTATCTTATAAGGAGATTGGTGGTGTAGTATAGGGTGAGGAAGATGGACTTGCATATAGTGTTCATTGATCTGGAGAAAGCATACGACAAAGTCCCAAGGAAAGTCATATGGAGGTGCTTGGAGGCTAATGTGTTGTTGTAACATACACTAGGGCGATTAAGGACATGTGTGATGGTGCTAAGACCCGGCTAAGAACAGTGGAAGGAGACTCGAGAGACTTCTTAGTCGTACAAGAACTATGGTGATATCCAAAATTGCAACAACTGTAGGGGTATAAAGCTGTTAAGCCACACTATGAAAATTTGGGAGAGGATGGTGGAGATGAGGGTAAGGAGGAGAGTGTCTATTTTTGAGAACCAGTTTGGCTTTATGCCGGGGCGATTGACTACTGAAGCCATTCATCTTATAAGTAGATTGGTGGAGCAGTATAAGGTGAGGAAATGGGACTTGCATATGATGTTCATTGATCTGGAGAAAGCGTTCGACAAAGTCCCAAGGGAAGTCCTATGGAGGTGCTTGGAGGCTAGAGGTGTTCCTGTAGCGTACACTAGGGAGATTAAGGACATGTATGATGGTGCTAAGACCCGGTAAGGACAGTGGGAGGAGACTCGGGACACTTACCAGTCGTGATGGGGTTGCAACATGATCAACTCTTAGCCCGTTCTTATTCGCCTTGGCGATAGATGTATTGACGCGACACATTCAGGGGAGGGCGTCTTGGTGCATTATTTGCAGATGATATAGTGCTGATTGACAAGATGCGAGGCGGAGTTAATGCTAGGCTGGAGGTCTAGAGACAGACCCTGGAG
Organism: Nicotiana otophora; assembly: GCA_000715115.1. Lineage (NCBI taxonomy): Eukaryota > Viridiplantae > Streptophyta > Magnoliopsida > Solanales > Solanaceae > Nicotiana > Nicotiana otophora. The sequence goes on along the minus strand of AWOL01S0010297.1, from coordinate 275,123 downwards.
TCTAAAGGCTTCAAGTTGAGCAGGACTAAAGCCGAATACATGGAGTGCAAGTTCAGTGACATAACTCAGGAAGCTGAAGTGGGAGTGAGGCTTGATGACAAGTCATCCCCAAGAGAGGAAGTTTCAAGTAACTGGGGTCAGTAATCCAAGGTAATGAGGAGATTGATGATGATGTCATACACCGTATTGAAGCGGGGTGCATGAAATGGAGGCTTGCATCCGGTGTCTTGTGTGATAAGAGTGTGCCACCAAGATTTAAAGGTAAGTTCTACAGAGTGGTGGTTAGACCAATTATATTGTATGGGACGGAGTATGGTCAGTCAACAACTCTCATGTCCGAAAAATGACAACAACAGAAATGAGGATGCTGAGATGGATGTGTGAGCATACTATGAGGAATAGGGCCAGGAACAAAGATATTCGGGAAAAGGTAGGGTTGGTCCCCGTGGAGGATAAGATGCGGGAAATGAGGCCGAGATGGTTCGGACATGTGAAGAGGAGATGCACTAACGCCCAGTGAGGAGGTGTGAGATGTTGAATATAGTGGGTCTAAGGAGAGGTAGAGGAAGGCCGAAGAAGTATTGGGAAGAGGTGATTAGGCAGAACATGACACATCTTAAGCTTACTAAGGACATAACCCTTGCTACGAAGTTGTGGAGGTCGAGAATTAGGGTAGAAGATTAGTAGGTAGCAAAGCTTATTTCCGGTCCTTATTGGTGGTTTTAGTATTACTCTTATTTTATCTTATTCTTGGATGTCTATCACTATCTGTTGTTACTTCTGCTTCGGTTTTGTTACTATCTCGCTGTTGTTACTGCTTTTTTCATGATTTTTCATTACTATATTTCTTTTGCTTTAATGCTGCGACTATGCTGGACTGAGCCGAGGGTCTATCGAAAACAACTTCTCTATCTGCATAAGGTAGGGGTGAGGTCTGTGTACACACTACCCCAGGCCCCACTTGTAGGATTACACTGGGTTTTTTGTTGTTGTTGAAGTGTCTACATTTTACTACCTGTTTAGAGATAGTGTAGGGAATAGAAGGAAAAAACAGAATAATTGATCATGAAAACTCTAAGTTGTCGCAAATATCATGAAAATGAAATTAGATGGTTCTAAAGGCTGCAGCAGGGACAACTTTTTAGGACCTCGCTTATTCTTCATACTCCTCGTCCCTGAACATAGGTAGAAGTGAAAAAATTGATGTATGGAACATCAAACAAGCTGAGAAGTGTGGGCTACGAGCGCTATTTTTGGTGTCGACCTCCATGATGATGCATAGCCGAGCTTCTCCAAATCCTTTTATGTGCTTCCAGAGAAAAAATGAAAATACATTTTGAAACAACAGTAACAAATGGGTTACTTCAGAATCAATCAGGAAAGGTCAATTATACAAGCAACAATAGTACTGGAGTTTCAAAGTAAAACTAAAATAACATTATTCTTATACCTAAAATTTTATGTTTTTGAAGTATTTGTGTCTTGTCTCAGATCTACCATTTATGTCCTAAAGTCCCAATAACCTGAAGTACAACAACAACAACAAGCCCAGTATTTTCCCACAAGTGGCGTCTGGGGAGGGTAAGATGTACGCAGCCTTACCCCTACCCTAGAAGGACAGAGTACCTTGCCATAAGCTTTTTCTAGGTCAATGAATACCATATGCAAGTCCTTCTTCATCTCCCTACTTAAAATTGTATCTTGCCATTTGATCCGAAATTTAAGATGGTTTTGATTGTCTTTGATAGTGAACCCGAAAATCATGGAGAAAGGACGAGCAATGGTCATTAGGCCGTTTCCTAGTGTCCCACCAAATTCCAGGGCAATCGGAGTCCGTCAACAAAATTTTGGAAAATTAGCACGATCATATTAGAGTATGGGTAGCATGTGTATGCAGTTTATTTCAAGTTGTTATGTCAAACCTTAGTCAACGCTTCCAACTTAAAGCTTCCCAATTGAGAATCATTCTTCCAAAACGATCCCGAAGACCTGAACCTCTCGAACATCGAAATCAACCATACCCGCAAGTCATAATGCACCATATGAAGCTACTCAAAGCCTCAAACTGCCGAACGAAAATGATAAAGCTCAAAACGACCGGTCGGGTCATTACAAGTATTGTCACACAACAATGGAGTTGCACCTTCTATTGAAGGAACCACACCAAGTTCAGTTAAGAACTTTTTCATCCATACAACTACTTTAACAGCTTCACCAGAAGCTATATATATTCTGCTTATACAAATAATTATGTTTATTTCAATAATATGAATAAAATTTTGCTTATTTGGTCATAGTTACTTTTCTGTGCATTATGTATACACTATATATATAATTTTTTTTTGATGGGTAAATAATATATTATATAATTATTTGCACTAAGCCAGTGCAACAGGCATAATTACAGGTTGTGCAAATCAGCAATTGCGTCTAAAATATCATCTACATCAGGTGCAAAAGCCAGTTTGCACCAAAAAGCGATCAGCAAAATGCAATTAAGCTTAAGGCACTGTAAATTTCTTCTTTTGCCTTCAAAAATTCTCCTGTTTCTTTCAAGCTAGACAGACCACCAGATAACTTGAGGAACAGTGTTCTAGGTCTTTTGAGCTTCCTTGCATAGACCCTCCCTGGTCCAGCATTTCAGCATTTCTGAAATGGAGTTAGGCATGGTCCAAGACATACCAAATATTGAAAAGAACATGTTCCATAACTGGTTTGTAACCTTGCAATGCAAAAAAAGATGGGTAACATCTTCAGATTGTTCTTCACATAAAGGGCATCTGCTGCACAGCTTGAAACCCCTCTTCTGGAGATTGTTTTCTGTGAGGCATGCCTCCTTAGCCACAATCCAAGAGAAGCAAGAAACCTTTAAAGGTGCCATGTTGTACCATATTTTTTTCTAACTCACTGTTGCTACAACCCAATATATTGAAACAGCCTTTAACTGAAAAAATGCCCTTGGAGTGACCCTTCCAACTGATAGAGTCCATTTTGTAGTGGTCCAAAACAGTGTTGCTTAGCATTTGTAGCAAGAGGCCTATCCTCTCCATTTCCCAATCATTAATATTCCTTCTAAGTCTCAAATTCCAGCCTTGCGATGTACAGAAATCTGCAATTGCCCCAATTGTGACGCAAGGATAGATTATAAAAATCTGAAAATTGGTCTTTTAGTGGTGTATGACCCAACCATGCATCTTCCCAAAACCTGATTTTTCTTCCATTGCCAAGAATAAAACCCATGTTTGACTCAAACTTGTTCCAATGCCCTCTAATATGTTTCCATAAACCGTGCCATGAGGCACTCTAGACTCTTTGGTGCGCCATGGATTGTCCAACGAAAACTTTTCCACATAAGTTCTCCTCCAAAATGCATTTTCCTCCATGTTGAATCTCCAATGCCACTTCATCAGAAGACTTTCATTATGATTCTTAAGGTTTTTAATTCCCAGACCCCCTTCCTCTTGTTTTTGATGACTGTTTTCCAATTTACAAGGCAAATAGGCTTTGATAGTTTATTGCCATTCCAAAGAAAATCTCTCCTTAATTTGTCCATGCGTTTCAACACTGAAGAAGGAGCCGGAAATAGAGACATGGTGTAAGTGGGTAGTGTGTCAAGCACACTGTTGATTAGAGTTATTCTACCGCCCAGGGAGAGATATTGTCTCTTCCAATTCGCCAACCTTTTTTCCATCTTCTCAAGGACCTCATTCCAAATTGACACTGATTTCCTATATATATATAAATTTTTTCTTCATTATACACCTTTCTTTACTAAATCGTGCGTTTTAATTACACTGTGCGTTTGCCCTAACATACTTTGGTACTTCAGTGCGTCTTTTGCTTTTGTCAGCATTGTCATGCACATGTTATTGTAAAACTCTAGTATTATATGTTCTCAGTTCACTGTTGCTTAATTTTTGATATAATAGTCTCGTCCATAGTGGTTTTGCTAAAAGGTTCATGCTTAAGTCTTGAAGGCAGGTGGGGCATAGGTTCGGCACTTTGCGTAACTCAGGCAGCGCTTCAGTCCAGGCATCAAAACGTCAGGCTACTTAAGATGCACCTTATCACCCATGGACTCTATCTTGAAAGGGAATTTATTAAACGATAAATATAATCGACAAAGTGATATATTATGTTAATGAATGAATGAACGAATTTTTACTGATTAGAAATAGAAATTATAAATCTACAATAAGCAAACTAGTCACTTGACCTACATTATTAACTTAAGATTCCATTTTTTTGTCTGAATCAGAAGTCTAATGGTTTGAACTAGATTACATCATAATTTTACTTAATATATTTCACATAATTGTACTTTTGAAAACTAGATTACATAATATTTACTTCATATATTTTCAATTCAAAGATCCGTAGAATTGTTGCTTGTATTTACTGTTTTTTCTCGCATTGTGTATAGACTCTTGTGGTCCGGCCCTTTCCCGGATCCCACACATAGAGGGAGCTTAGTCCACCGGATTGCCCTTTTTTTTGTAGTCATTTACATCCTCTTTCACTAAAGCTGGTGCTTGAATTACTCTTTGCACTTAAACTATAGCAAATATTTGGGCTTTTTTATGCTCACCTTTGACAATGCTGATCCTGACTCAAAGCACACAGATATATAGTGAGAACACAAGCCCTATGCACAAGTAAAAATCCAGTGGTGGTTTGAGTTTATTGCATAGAAAGATGGGAAAGAAAGTACAGATATAGCAAAAGAAGTGGAATATCAGGCAGAAATTTGACACATAGGGAGTAATTATAGGGTTATACCACATATTAAGTACCAGTCTCTTTTGGCAATAATTATATGGGGCAAAGCAACAAGCAAGGTAGTGAAAAGTGCTGAGGTGCTTCTTGCCTGTGAGCAGTTCACGATTCAGACTTCTGTTGTGCCTTTAATGCTTTTGATGCGGTTCTTTACCTTTTTGTGCTTAGATCCTCAAAAGTAGTCTGATCGAATGCCTACAGTACGTCGATCTATGGTGAATGTTAGTTTGAACTTCTTTTTGCATTTCTATAAATATTTTCTTTGTGGACAAGAGGGGGTTACTCTAGTGGTGAGCACCCTCCACTTCCAACCAAGAGGTTGTGAGTTCGAGTCACCCCAAGAACAAGGTGGGGAGTTCTTGGAGGGAGGGAGCCGAGGGTCTATCGGAAACAGCCTCTCTACCCCAAGGTAGGGGTAAGGTCTGCGTACACACTACCCTCCGCAGACCCCACTAGTGGGATTATACTGGGTTGTTGTTGTATCTTCTTTGTGGATATGAAATGTTTTAGGTGGATGTAACTATGACGTTATTATTGATGGGTGTTTTTAAATGTATTTAGGGTTTAATTACTGAGGCACGTGAAAATATTGATCCTGATGCTCGCCCATTTGCCAGAAAGATCAAAGAGACCGAACGCCAACGACTGAGAGAAGGTGCAACTCTTGCGGAAGTGGTAATTAGCCTTTATCCTTTCATGAGCGAAAACTGACTTTCATTTTTTTAAGCTAGCGTTTGGCCATAGATTCCCAATTTTTTTCTGAAAAATCTGATTTGGGTGAAGTTTGGTTTGAAGATGAAAATGTATTTGGACATCAGCTTTCAAAACATATTTTTCAAATTTATTTTGGAAAAACATGAAACATGACTTATACCCACAAGTTCTAAAAACTATCACAAATACCCAACAATACCATTATCAATAACATTCATTATATTATCGCAAACCATAGTCCTGAACATAAATAAATTTGATACAAAATTATCATTTTTATGATGAACTACATGATACACTATCAGGTGACCGAGAAGACGAAGCAACATTGTTACAAAATAATAAATAGTGGGCTCTTTTATAAAATACAAAAGTTTGGGGCAATTTTTAAAAATGTAATAGTGATATTTTGGCCCAAAACCAGCTATTGAGTTTGTTTTGGGATTTGGGATTTTGCCAAAATGTAGGCAAAATCTTCGGGCAAACATGTGTTTGCCAAATAAAACCCAAATTTATTTTGGCAAAATCTATGGCCAAACGGGTCCTAAGACTCAGGGTTTTTTATGGACCGTCTTGTCTTAATACCAACTCGGAATTTTCTTATTTTTCAACTGTTTACTTTGAGTATAGTTAAGTATATCTAGATAAAAAGGAAAATTTACATGATGACTGTTTCATTTATCAGATAAACATTTGACATCTCAAGGAAATGTAGACGGAGGCAAAACAAGATATCACAGTTGTGTTCAAACTAAACTAATTATGTTGGTTGAAGGATAGAAGCTAATTGGACAGATGAGTGAAATAATATGGTGGTGGCTAAACTCTGACAAGACCTAAGTCAAGATAAACTAGAACTTTAAATTTACAATTTACTTGAACGATGGTGCTGAGAACATGGATTTCAATGCAATAAGATTAAGATCTTCCATAAGCTAAAAGTGGAAAATCCTTCTATTACAGTAACTGTAGGTAATCATGAAGTGTAGGTACTCATGAGGCTTTGACTTTGAATAACTATTGCTAATCAGCTGACTTGTGAACTCGTATAGCTTGTCTTTTTAGTCGTGAGGATACATGACGGAGTTGAAGAGTGAAAAAGTTAGGTACCCGAAGGAGGGAGTAGAGATAGAAGCTTATATACCAAGAAATGCATTAATTCATGAGTGAAACATCTCTTATGTTTGTCGCTGTGTACTATTAGTATGACTCCAATCTTACTATGTATTGGTTCAGGTACACCAAGTAAAGCCGGATGTACTTCTTGGTTTGTCTGCTGTTGGAGGCTTGTTTTCAAAAGAGGTATAAAATGAAGAAATTGATAATTTGGCATTTATTTTAGCTACATAAATATATGCACTTGTTCTTTTTATTTCGTTGCCGCAACGAGAAGAAAAAATCTTAATTTATATATTTTCATGGAGATTTGCGTTGCTGTTATCTCGCTTGTACATGATATTCTCTTGCAGCGCTTGATGCTAGAATGACAGATGGTTCGCGCAATGTTCTTTGAAGATATAGTTGTGAAATTTAGGGGGAAAATCACACAGATTTCTTTGAATAACGAGTTTTTAAGTAAAAACTACTGCTACAACTCATTGCAAATGAATTGAGGTGTCCGCTTCTTTCATATGAAATTAGAATTTAGAAATTGCAAATTTTCTAGCTTGTAGGATGGGTTTTACTAGTCAAAATTTAAATTTGACAATCTAAATTTGAATGCTTAATTTTTATTCTAATGTCCGATAATTATGGAAAAATTATTCAAAAGACAACAAGATAAAGTCATGCTAAATAAATATGTTGATTTTGTTTTTAATTATACACGTTTTACATGAGAAGGTTTGCTTTTAAATATACTTTAAATTGCATCTCCAGATTCCAAAATGGATCTAGTTTTTGGTTTAACTTGATCAGGCAAATTTGCTGGATTCCAGATCTCAGCAATTTATGTGAAAAATTAACATATTGAGTGGGTTTATATTAATTTAATAAATTTGATGTCTAACCTCTTAGTTCATTGTTTTAAAGTGTTTATTGTTATCAAACACTCCCTGTGATTCTGAGGAATAAAGGGGGGATGGCTTGACCATAATTTCCCAAGAAATAGATTGAATCTCACCAATTGGAAGGAAATGGAGGGATTTGATCCATTTTTATTCATTTTCTTGGTATGAAAATATCTCTTCCATAAAAGGGAGAGCTCCTAGTTCTTATTCTGCAAATCAGAGTGATGTCATTCCCTATCCATTGGAGATAGTATTTTAGTAAAGATGAGAGGCTCTCTGTTTCTTGGATGACCTTTCGAAACTCGAAAAAAGAGAAACTTTCTTGTATTGTCATAAAATAAAATGTGAAGCCACAATGCTATTTCCTACTAAGAAATATGTCATTTGTGTAATTGTCAATCAACATTGAGGCATGGTGATTGGATTTTCATGTCTGCTTCTATAAAGTTCATTGTAGCAGACTTGTGTCTGCAGGCTAACATATAAAGAACGGGCCAAGACTGGGTTTACGGATTCTCATTTTCCATTTCGGAATAATAACTTAATGTTAGCTGATTTAAAAGTTGCACATGGAAATGTTTTTGCTTTAGTTGGAGCACATGTTTTCCTCCCAAATCTTTCTTAGCATTATGGCGACTTAAAGGTGTGAGAACTGGAAACACATCCTTCCCCCTCTTTTTGTGAGCATTAAAGTTGGCTTTTTTGGATTGGCATTTGTGCGCTGGAGAATGGAGAGCTGCTTTAAATGTGACTTGTAAAGGAGAAAGGGGAAAAGAGAATATGAGAGCCCTTTAACTTTGAATAGTGGCTTTTCTGAGACAACCACGTAACAATACCGTGTGCAGGTTCTTTAAGGTGTTCTGTTTATCTTTTTTTTTTCTGGTTTACTTTCGATTTCTGTATGGCTACTCTATACCAGCTTTGTTTGTTCTTTACTTTCTCTTGCTCAGGTTTCGGGTTTTAATTATACCTTCGCTTAAGATTTATAAAAAGCATGTGTACTTCTCACAAAGTGAAGTGCTTTGGTTGTGAGAAGTGCTTTGGTGCATTACTTTATGTTGGTAAAGTAAAGTTATTTCTCAGTATCAATTATGTGGGTGACTGAGCAAAATTGTGTGAATGAGATGCATCCTGGGCTATTATTATTGAGCAGCCCGGGCTATTATTTGGTTTCATTCCATGTCCCTCTTCCTTACCTGTTTTTTTCTTGTGGTTATAATGGTGATTTCGCATGACAGATTTATCAGTTGTCTTTGTAGGCTTTAATTTCTATTTTGGCACTGCTGGAAGATTTGGGTTTGAAATTTTGGAATTTCAGGTATTGGAAGCCCTTAGACATTCAACTTCAACTCGGCCTGCAATTTTTCCAATGTCAAACCCAACAAGAAATGGTATATACTAATTGAAAACTTGCAAGATTTTGAGGTTGATGGCATTCTCATTCACAACTTTCTTCTTTAATAGCTGAATGCACCCCTGAGGAAGCATTTTCTATTGTTGGTGACAACATTATTTTTGCAAGTGGAAGCCCATTCAAGGATGTGGATCTTGGTATGTCTAGTAACTTATGTATTCTAACACCTGCTATCATTCTTTTGGTGTTTTCATACATTTCTCCTTTTGGTTTTTTAACATTTGGAATACTGGTTTACATGTATGCAAGATTTTTATACATAGATAGCAATAAAAATGTAGTAAATTTATGTAATCTGTAATACTCCCTTCATCCCAATATTCCTGATAAAAATTACTTCTTTTGTTGCATTTTATGTGATTGGTTTTGACTGGGCAGGTAGTTTAAAAAACAAAGACTTTTGATGTACAAGTTAAATATACGCAGAATAACAAAATTGCTCTTACTACCAACAATTAAATGAGATGTGGGAAGAGTTCCACATAACCTTTCTTTCTCTCTCCTAATAAAAAAGTCCGTTTTTTCATCAAGTGGGTTTCCAACTAGTCATATCACTGAGGATAAAAAAGTGGTGTTACCTTAAAATAGTTTTCATGTATAGAAATCTGTCAATCTTTTGGGGAAACACACTAATAAGGAACCAGAATCAGATACAATGGGATGCAGCAGTTTTTAGGTATAATACAAAAATTCATGCTACTCTATTTTATTTTTTGATTTTCCGCCCGGTCTCCGGTACCCGCATTGGGGCATGGCTAAATCTGGATACGCGTATGGGAAGTCCCACATTGAGGGGTAAAGCATTCCCTAACAAAGGCGACTCCATACCCAGGGCTCGAACCCGAGACCTCTGGTTAAGGATGAAGGAGTACTTACCACTCCATCACAACTGTTGTTGGTCATGCTACTCTTTTATTCTTCATGCATATAATTACATGACAACTTCTATTTATTTGTGTGAGATATTTCAAATTTGATTCGATATATCATTCACTAATTAATAAAACCAACATTTTAAAGTACTTTTAAGTGCATATGATCTTAATGTATATAGGGTTGTTTGAAGTCTAAGCATGCTTTTATGCAAGACTAAATTGGAAAATAACCAAGTTTTGTTTATACATGTCGAAGAACATTGTTGTCGAACATCTTAAGACAGATACTATCCTAACTTTCTTTAGAATTTCTCTGTGTTCCTTTTCTCTCTCTCTCTGTCTCTGTTTCGTCCTTCTCTGTACCTAATTAAATACTTAACAAGAGAAGCTTTTAGGATAAGGTAAATGCTACAGTCCGACTTTCTGATATTTATTTTTCTGCAGTACTTCAGAAAAAGAATTACATCTTTGTGTAACATTATAGCATTTCTTCTTGCTTTTGACAAGAGAAAAATGCTAATAGGATATTCATCAAGCATGTTTAGCAAAAATACTTGGGGGAAAAATATATTGTAAAGAAAAATTTAAAAAATTCAATTTTTTTATCGGTAAAAGTTTGGAAAATTTTGATTTTAGTATAGGTAAAGCCATACAAGATAAATTGATATCAGATGATAATATACAGATCTTGTCCTTGGAGTAACAATTTTTATCTGCATGGAATTTTGCAGGAAATGGTCATGTTGGACACTGCAACCAAGCAAACAACATGTTCCTTTTTCCTGGGTTAGACTCCAAATGTCCAAAGATGAAGCTAGCTAGTTTAAGCTTTTCCATATTCTCTTTTCTGTTGTTTTTCTTTTCCTCCTAACAATGTTTTTCGTACATGCTTCAGAATAGGACTTGGTACTCTCCTGTCGGGATCTAGAATTGTTTCAGATGGCATGTTACAGGCTGCAGCTGAGTGGTACTTAACTCTTTCGATGCTTTAGTAAAGTTTCCGAGTCTACCGATCTATTAGCACATGAGTATGTACTTCTGTTTTCTAACTAAGACGTGGATATTGCAGCTTGGCTGCATATATGACAGAGGAGGACGTCCTCAAGGGGGTTATATACCCTTCGATATCCAGGTATATTCTTTAGAAGTATTTGGGAGCTTCATTTACAGGGGGACAACTCACCGGAAAAAAACTACTAGGTGGCAACTTTAGGAACACAAAGCAACATTATGAGACTAGTAGAGAAGTTTTATCTATTTTGCTGCCACCTAAAAATAGATAAGGAATGTTAGTCTTCTCAGTTTGCTCAGGAGTTGCATTCCAGACATGAGATACAAAATTTTTATTTCAGAAAAATGCTTATGAATTTCTTTAGTTGGAGACTGATAAGAAACTTGTCTCAAGTTGGGACCAGTTCTCAGGATCTGCTAAATTCCCAGTAAAACCCTCTTGGATGTCAATTAAAGACGGTCTTACAAAACTCTAGACTTCCTCAACCTTCTAGATCTAGTTCTCCATCTCTTGAGAATCATTTTACATATCGAAATGCATCACTAAGATGTCATTGCTCTATATGCTTCAGATTTACATTGTTGCTAAACTTAGTGAATGAACTATTTTCATCACAGGATACGCGATATAACAAAGGAGGTAGCTGCAGCTGTGGTAAAGGAAGCTATAGAAGAGGATCTAGCAGAAGGATACCGTGAAATGGACAGTCGAGAGTTACGGAAACTTGATGAGGTATTTTTACTTTATGAACCAGTTATCTTTGGAGATATATAGGAGCTTCCCGAACCGTGTGTTTGCATCTGGGACTTGTTTTGACTATGTATAATTACCACAGTTATGAATGAACTAACCAATAATATATAGTATGAAGTACATGCTATTTACGCAAGTTATTGTATTATTGATGCAATTAGCAAGGGAATCGCCAACCCAAATTATGAACCACTGGAAGCATGTTAAATTGCAACGGTTTCATAATAAGATGGAATTAAAACAGTATATGAATTGCAAAGTTAGCTCTGATGAGAATGAAGGCATAAGAAGAATGAATGAAAATGAGATCTAGACGATACTGTGGTGCATAAATGCACATAATTTAGATATCTCAGCTCATTCCCATGGTAGATTGGAAATGATAGCTGAAGATTTAACATGCATAATAGATTGATACACGAAATGGAAGAATGCTACGAGATTTCTATGTGATGAAAAATACCTAACATGGTGAAAGACAAATTCTATAGCATGATTATGAGTCTAACAAAGTTAAATGCGAGGCATTCTTGGGTCTCTAAGATCCGATGTACCTGCAAGATAAATTTCGTAAAAATTCGGATATAAGATGGATGTAGGGTTACACAAGATTGGACAAGATTACAATAATTTCCAGGTCCTCTCCTTGTTCCCCCTTTTCTCTTGGGATAGTGCCTTTGGGCTTTGCCTGCCCTTTGTAATAACAAAATACCGGCTTGGTCCGGGAAAGCGCTGGCAACAACATAAAGGAAGAGATTCATGTACCTGGTGTGTCCACCCCGAGTTGAGTGTGATAGTTGCATGCAGTAATATATTTTGAAACTTGGATTCCTTAGTTGGTGGTAGCTTCTATTCAACATGTTATTGAATTACATCTAAGGAGAATCTACCACCAATGTATGCGGTGGGATGGATGAGATCCCTTCGCCTTTAACGAGAAAGGTCTCGGTTTCGAGCTATGGGAATGGAAAAAATTCCTGGTAGGGAGTGCTTCCCTCTTAAATAGGTCCCCTATGCGGCACGAATCTGAATTTGTTGGTATAATTCTTTCTGGATACCAAATGGTTTAAAATAAAAAAAAAGAAACTAAGGAGAACCTAAAACTTTTTTGACCGTCTGAGAAATTTGTGTAGTAGTGTGATAATTGCCTACAGTAATATATTTTTAAAAAACAAGGGTTTTGTAATTGGTGGCAGCTTCTATTCAGAACATTATTGAACTGCAACTAAGGAGAACCTAAACCTTTTTTGATTGTTCGAGAAGCTTGTTCAGTTAGCTGTGATAACTGCCTACATTAATATAATTTAAAAACTTGAGTTCTTTAATTGGTGGAACTATTGCAGGCACAAATATCTGAGTTCGTGGAGAAAAATATGTGGAGTCCGGATTATCCAACATTGGTTTACAAGAAAGATTGATCATCCTCTCTGCTAGCACCTTTTCATCTCTTTCGCAGCATAAGCACGGGGTGCGATGGATCTGACAGAATCATGGACATTTTTGCACACGATGGCTCTTCAACATTTGACAGGCTGAGGACTTCTTGAATATTGGGTAGTCCATACGTTGGCTGTCTGTAAAAGTGAATAAATGCCCTTCTCTTCCTTGCATGATTTTGAGCATCTTGTTGTACAAATGTACTATAAATAGCCCTCTTATGTAGGCGGTGTGTACAAGTGCTTGAAGTTCTGATAGTTCTGTATACTCTTTCTGCATTGTATAATAAAGGATAACCAGCATTCAGAGTTTTAAGTGTTTATTTTTACTCTCAGCCGGTTAATGAATTACTCCACTTTGCGACTCTTCATGCTGAAATTTATTGAGTATAGCACTTATTTGTTTATTTTCTGAGATTCATAATTCTGAAACTTAGGTCGGTGAAAATATTTAATTTATCGACGGTGTGGTCGTGAAAATTACTTATTATGGTAAATGTAAATCCTGCAGCCTGGCTGTCGTGTACCATACATGCACTCTGACAATTATTTCTTCGTGTATCCCTCTGACAAGATCCAGAGCTAAGCTCACAACCACTGCCCAATCCTCCAATGATTAGCACACTTTTTTGGAACACTAGAGGCATTAAAAATGCCTGTGATAGACTAAAATACCTCAAAACCAATAACAATCTCATCTTTATTGCTATACTAGAACTCTTTGTGGACAAAGATAAGATTCAGAAATACAAAAGAATGCTTGGTTCTGCTCAATCACCAGTGGGCTACCAACTACTCCAACTCCTCAGTGATTCATCTACCTAGAGTAAACTCTGACCATGCCCCTCTATGGCTGAAACCTGAAAGTAACCTCTGGTAGTATGTCTACAATGAGATATTTTAGATTTCTTAACTTATGGACTGATCGAGAAGGCTTTAAGGATGCAGTTAGAGATGCTTGGAACATAGAAGTCGAGGGTAACCCTTTCTGGAGATTTCATAAAAAATTAAAGAACAAGTGTCACACCCCAAACTCGGGGAGCGTGACCGGCGCTCAACCGAGTGAATCCAGTCGAGCAAACCTGCTAGATACTTTCTACCCCAAACTCACTCATGGAAAAAGAAGTGAAATATATTCATTAATTAGACAATAGGGAGATCATTAATACAATTCTAAATCATTTCATTAGTTACTTCACTTTTAAGTCTCAAAATACACATATTCTTATAGTTTGAGTGGAACAAGTGATCAAAACACAACATAACTTGTTTGACTTTTCTAGCACCCATGTACAACCCACATAGTATATACGGAGCCTCTAAAAGATACAAAGAGTATTATGATAGTGCCGATAACAAGGCCCCGGCTATACCTCGAAACGTGATAATAATATGAACAAAAGATACAATACGTGACCCCATGATGAAGTGGGCCCACCAAGTCTGCTGGGAGGAGGATGTACCACTATAGCTGATCAACAATGCCTGCTATGGAACCACCTACATCCATTTAAAGATGCAGCGCCCCCGACAAAAGAGACGTTAGTACTGTCGAATAGTACTAGTATGTAAAACTAAACACCATCTCATTAGAGTGAATAATAATACAAAGGGGAGCGATCAAGAATTCAATAAGAGCTTCAAATAATACTAAAACATCAAGTTAAGGATCACACAAGGTTTCAAGTCAATTTCCATGTTATCAGGTTGGGTGATCTTTAGTGCCGATATACCATAATTCACAATACCACCGTATTCTTACACGGAATCCGATCACGACCAGATCGGCTAGGTCGTCTCATTTGAGACAACAACCATAACCATAATTTCATTATAATTTCCAGCACAGTCACCACCATGTGTGGGGCATGGCGTCCGATCACGGCCCGATCGGCTAGGCCGTCTCACACGAGACGTTACCTTTTTCAATCAATCATCTCACTTCATACCTCTTTTCAATTCATTGGCACAAGTGGCCACAATTATAGAGTCATTCTTGACACTTGGCCATATTTCATAATTTTAGTTCCCCTTTCCACATTCAAACATCATTATCATATTCAACAACAATAAGGCTTTCAATTCAAGACATTAAATACACATATGAGCAATTAAGGAATCTTAGGCACATAGAGGCTTTTCATTCAATTTGGCATAACATCCTTTATTCGATCTTGACTTGAAGTCTTAACATTGTTAACACATATTCTATAATTTGAACACATCCTCAAATGATAAGATGACATGATGAAGCATTTAGAATACATATTCAACATATATCCTTCAACACAAGATTACTCAGGATAACCGATTTCATAATGATCAACTAAGGTCTTACGTAACTTACACCAATCATACGAAGACTGTGGGATTCAATTCTAAGAAGAAGGGGTTTAGCCAACATACCTCAATTGAGCTTCCTTTAAGCTCTAAAATGTTCCAGAATTCTTCGTAACTTCAATCTATTTTAGAAATATAACGAATTGAACCAAAATTAGGAAGATGATCATGATTCTAGCTCATTTGAGCATATTATCAAGCACTATGTGTGCACTAAGGATTTTAAGGCCCTTTTACGAAAGATTCCATCATCCCTCAACCCATTATCTACCATTTTTAACTCACAACCTTCCTACATTATTTGATAACACATGCATGCAAGATAACAACTCCCATGCCCAAATATTATCTTACTAATTACCCAATTCTAGACAAAATTCAAAATTGATGGTTAGGATGTAGAATCTTACCTTTAGGATGAAGACCTTGTGGGTTATCCTTGTTAATCTTCCAAGATTGGAGCAAAGATTGAAGAAAATTAGCCTAGGGTTTTCTCTCTCTCTAAAACACTCTCCATTCTCTCTAAAACATCAGGAGTTTTGCTCAAAAATGATCATTTGCGTGTGTTTAATGAAGTAGGGTCGGGTTATAAAAACCCAAAAATGAAGCTCGGGAATAGGGTATGCGGTCGCAAAATGGATATGCGGTCCGGATATTGGCCGCATAATTTGGTGCCAAAAATGGGAAAAAATCTGCGTGGGTCTACGGTAGTTATGCGGCCCACAGACCTGCTCTGCGGTCGCATAATGCGTCGCAAAACCTCCCTCCGTAAAATTTCTAAGGCTGATTGTGCGATAAAAGTGCGGCCCGCGAAATGGTTGTGCGGTCGCATAACTGGCCGCGAAATTGTCATAATAAATGTCCCAAATAGCTACTTCACTCTGCGGCCCGCAGAGTGATTATGTCGCCGCATAATGGGCCGCAGAAATGCCTATTTCTGCAAAATATTTTCCTTCAACTCCTCAGCGCACCGTTCAATCCAAAAAGTCCAAACCCCGATTTTTAGGAAAAGTCCAAAGAATTTCTACTATTATTAATCTCTACTCCTACCCCGGTATCACGGAACCCCGATTTTTAGGAAATATTTTACAGGGCCTTATAACAAGTAATAGACTTTCTTCCAGAGAGGTGTTAGTACACATTTTTGCAGAGCGGGAGAAGGAAGTGGAACATGTAGAAGAATTATACATGCAAAATAACATAGTTCAATACAAAATTATGTGAAATAAAAAAAGAAGACCACTACAAAGTACATGGTACTTATTAGAAGCAAAAGGCAAATCTTCAATGGGCGAAGGAAGGAGATCTTAACACTAGCTTCTTCCGTGCATCGATAAAAGATTGATGATGACCGCTGGATAGAGGATAATGACCGCTGGATAGAGGATGATGACCAGATAGCTAATGAAGCAATCAATTTACTTCAAAGATCTTTTCACTCAACATCAATAATACACAGACATAAGCAGCTTAGAATGCATTAGCAACATGATCAATGACCATGATAATGAACAACTGAATGAGATGCCTAAAGAGGAGGAGATAAAAGACATTGTCCTTTTTGAAAACCTGATTCAACCCCAAGACCGGCCATGGATTTTCAGCAACCTTTTTTCAAGAGGCTTGGGACACTATTGCTATAGATTTAACTAACCGTGTGGGCTACTTTTTTGCAGGACATGATCTCCCAAAATATATCACCCATCCTTGCCTAATTGTTATCCCTAAAGTGGACCAACCTGAGTCTCTATCTATCTGATTTGGGGCCAATCACTCTAGATAATGTTACTTCTAAAATTATTTCCAAACTCATGAACAATAGACTTGCCAAACTTCTTCCAAAAGTCATATGTCCTAACTAATTTGGTTTTATTAAAGGAAGAGCTATAACAATAGAAAATATCATGCTCGCCCAAGAAATTGGCCATAATATGGCTAGAGATAAAAAGGGGGAGAATGTGATCTTAAAACTTGACATGTCTAAAGCATATGATAGAGTCTATTAGCCTTTCCTATGTCATATGCTTAGAAGATTGGGGTTCAATGAGGTTTGGAGCAATCTAGTGTACAGACTAATCTCTAATATTTGGTATTCTAGTGCTTTAAATAGTAATAAGAAAGTTGTTTTCTCATTTTCTAGAGGGCTAATAGCCTGTTTGGCCAAGCTGCAGAAATCAGTTTATTTTGAGAAGTGTTTTTTCTAAAAAGTGCTTTTCTCAAAAGTACTTATGGTGAGAAGCAATTTGTGTTTGACTAATTAATTTGAAAAACACTTCTGAGTAGCAATTAGTGTCTGGCCAAGATTTTAAAAATGACTTCTAAGTGTATTTTTCTCAAAAGCGCTTTTCAAAAAAGTGCTTTTGGAGAGAAACTATTGTTTTCTGCTTCTCCAAAACTGCTTATGCTTTTACTCAAAAACACTTTTCTTCTTCTAAAAGTTTGACCAAACACTTCAATTTTGAAAAAATAATAATATTTTTTTTAAAAAAAGTGCTTTTGACTTTAGAGTGAATTGGCCAAATAGGCTATAAGACAAAGAGATCCTATTTCTCCTTCACTTTGTCTTTTCATCATAATTACTATCCAGAATGCTTAATGGCATAACTTCTAGCTAGGGGTGTACAAAGGAAACCGACAAACCGCACCAAATCGATAATCCAAGTCAAACCGAGAAACAAATTCCGACTATGGTTCAGTTTGATTTGGTTTGGTGTTGGAAAAAAAACCCCGACCATAATTGATTTGGTTTGGTTTTAACTAAAAAAAGTCAAACCAAAACCAAACCGACCCGACATTACATATATATAATATTTAGATATATTTAATATATAAGTATACTTATTGTGATGTAATATATAAATATTTCTTAAACTTTTTCATAATTTTATATTTTAAGATATTATTTCAAGGCTGGACTTAGAACTTTTGAATGTTCCAATAAGTTTTATATCCATTAATATTAGTAACTCAAATAATGTTAACAAAAGCCCAAACCAAAATCAAATCAATACTGATACTAACAAAAGACATTCAATTCAATACTAGGAATGGCAATGAATTGAATATCTATTGGTTGTTTTGCAATGATTTAGATAAAAATGCATAACCTATTTTTATATTTTCTTTAGCGTTTAGTTATATAATTAATACTCCCTTATTAGTCCACTTATTTTAGCATGACTTATTACTTTTAGATTATGTTTATTTTTATTGTGGCTTTTTAATTAGCAATATTTATATTACATGATTTTATTATCTTTATTGTTAAATATTTTAGGATAATGCCATGGCACATCTCATATTTTATATTATTTTTTTAAAAAATACCTTATATAGTTGTATCATACTAGGATTAAAGAAATATTTGGAGCACAAGTTATATGGTTTGTGCTACGAAGATTTTACCGGAAAGTAAACCCGAAAAAATCCGAATAACCCGAAAACCCAAGATTAAAAAATCCGAGTTTTATTGGTTTGGTTTGGTCTTTAGATTAGGCCAAAGAAGAGGTTGGGAGAGGTGATTAGGCAAGATATGGCGCAGCTTCAGCTGACCGAGGACATGACCCTTGATAGGAAGATATAGAAGTCGAGGATTAGGGTAGTAGAGTAGGTAGTCTAGAGTGTTCATAACAGTAGTATTGGCACGCAATCTCGCCTTCTGTTGGTAGTAGATTTTTATGACTAATCGTTATTTTCTTTCATTGTTGATCACCTTACTATCTTGTTGTTTTTATTCTACTTTTATATGACTTTTTGGCCTTCTTGTCTATATTTTCATTAATGTGGTGCTTATGCTTTCCTGAGCCGAGGGTCTATTGGAAACAACCTCTCTATCCTCACAAGGTAGGGGTAAGGTATGCGTACACACTACCCTCCCCAGACCCTACTAGTGTGGGATAATACTAGATTTTTTTTGTTGTTGTTGGTGGTCTTTAGATTTAATAACCCGACACAATTAGTTTGGTTTGATAATTGCAAAACCCGAACCAACCCGACCTATGTACACCCCTACTTCTAGCCATGACTTCATCCCTTATAAGATGAGGAAATATGGGCCCTGTATTACTCACTTAACATATGCGGATGACACCATTCTGTTAAGTTCTACTAATCCTTCTTCTATTCTGTTTATTACTCAATGTTTAACTAATTAATGTAATATCTGTGGGCATCTTATTAACCATAACCAGTCTCATTTTTTCCTTTATCCTAATGTTACGCTAACTCAAATTGACTCCATCAAGGAGTTAACACGCTTCTTGTCACGACCTCAAATTCCCACATTCGGATGTCGTGATGACACCTAGACTCTAAGACTAGGTAAGCCTAACACATGCTGAGTTATTTACAGATTTAAACGATTTAAGCATTATACATGAACCAGAAATTTACCATGCATATCCAATAACCATCAATAGGTATATAACATTCAAAAATCGGTAGTACAAAGTCATAAACGTTTCTAAGAGTAGCTAAGAATATCAAATACATCACTGTTAGGAATAGAAGTAAGCAGTAACAATCTGAAGCATCTAGAAGGTGACTCCGACACCTGCGGGCAGAGTGACAAGTATACCTTGAAGTCTCCATAGCAAGTCTCCAACAACTAGCTAACGACCGGCACACTCAGAGGTACTTGGATCTGCACAAAAAGATGTGCATAAGCGTAGCATGAGTACACCACAATGGTAACCACTAAGTATCAAGACTAACCTCGGTAGGGTAGTGACGAGGTACAGTCAAGAAACCTACAACAACAAATAACAACAACAACCCAGTATAATCCCACTAGTGGGGTCTGGGGAGGATAGTGTGTACCCAGACCTTACCCCTACCCTAGGGTAGAGATACTGTTTTCGATAGATCCTTGGCTCCCTCCCTCCAAGAATTCCCCACCTTGCTCCTGGGGTGACTCGAACTCACAACCTCTTAGTTGGAAGTGGAGGGTGCTCACCACTAAAGCAACCCACTATTGTCAAGAAACCTACTAGACATAATAACATATGCAAGTATTAATATAAAGCTATCAGAGGAACGAATATCAGTATAAGGCTGAACATGGAAAGAATAACAATATAACACTAGCAAATGGAAAGTAGAAGCAACAAATAGCAACAAGGAGTAAACAAGTGATAACGTCGTAAAGTGTTCAGAACACAGTTAAAGTACCAGTGAAACCAATTAAGGAACACAAATGACAACCAAATAATCAACCGCTCTTACACAAGGTTTACACAAGAATCACCCTGAGGTACCACACCTCCTAATCACAACTCACAGGTCCCCAAATCACGAATCATAATAACATGGCATCTCATGCCCATATTACCAATCATAACCGCACGGACGACTCACGCGTTGCACATACAACTCACATGCCAATACCATTAATACCTCAGATCTGCACGGACAACTCACGTACTAATAGTAACAACACCTCATGTTCGCACGGATAACTCACATGCCACCAGTCCAATCCGCGCACAGAAGGCAGGTATACAAGAATACATGTACACGATCAATAAACATCAAGATTCCTAGATCGATATAGGTGACATGTTACGATGTATGCTTGTGCAAGTGTACTATCTCAGCTTAAGTCAACAAGTAAAATCAAAGACATCGAGTGGCATATTAGAAACAACACAACAAAACCCATAATATGCATGACACACATAAGAAAGTCGCACCACCGCACAAATATCATCATCAACAACGCCCCCAGGCCATCACAAATCATCCCCCGACATAGCCCACCTTGTCTCGCTACATGCGCAACAATAAAGTAAATATCCGCGTTGTCTCGCTACACATGCATCAATAATTATCCTACCTTGTCTCGCCTGATACGCAAACCCAACATATATAGGCCGCCTTGTCTCACCGTATGCGCAAATATCAATGATAACAAAAGCACGTACAACTCACGTGTAAATACCTCTACAGTCCTCTCAACAATTCCACATATGCCAAAACACAACAACACCACGTGAGAACAACTCGCACCACACGTACCCATATGCCACAACATTTCCATAACAACAACACCAATGCCATAACGATACATAGCGCACGACCCAACAACACTGAGTGCGACAACCACAACAATAACACGAGAGTATGATAAATAGATCAGCACAATGAAACGGAAAAATAAACTCAGCAATGAAAGAGATAACATGTAATAATGACTTGAAATAAGAATAAATTAACAATAAAAAGGGTAACATGAAATCAAACTTCAATTAAAAATAGCTTGACAATAAAAGAGGTAATAACTTCAATAAAAGCATATATGAGCAAGCTTGATAATAAAAGATAGAGCATGTACTAAGAACTTCAAATATAGCATGTAAGAGAAGACTTACTACGGAAAGTATAACATGATATGACAACTTCAATTAGATGCATGAAGAAGCCTAAGAGTCTAGACCGATAATTTCCACGTATAAGGCTGTATACACACTCGTCACCTCATGATCGTGTCTTTTACATAATCAAATAGCACAATCAAACCCAATCCTAACGCAAAGTTCCTTCACACGAAGTTAGGCAAGATACTTAACTTAACTAGGCTAAATCAACACTCAAAAATAGCTTTTCTTTTATAATTCACCTCCGATCGGCTCAAATATAACCAAACCCGACTTGATAACATCAAATAATGCAAAAGAAACCAATTCCAATAAGTAAAGCTATGATCTTTATACAATTTTTCTAAAGTCAACAAAAGTCAACCCCGGGCTTGCCCGGTCAAATCTCGGGTCTAAGGGTAGATCTTAACTGCGCATAACTCCACGAGTCCTTATATGTATTTTGTTTCAAAATCCAAGTCCAATTCGGCTCTCAAATCCAAAATTTTTATTTTTCAAAATATAGATAAAATTTCCCAAAGTTTATCTTAGATTCTCATGAATTTAATGTTAAATCTTACATATAATTACGTAATATAATTGTAAATTGATTAAAATCACTTACCCAATAGTTTTCTATGAAAATCTCTCCACAAAATTGTCTCCTACCGAGTCTAGAATTCAAAATATGCTAAAATGAAGCTAAGTCTTGAAATACTCAGCTGTAGACCTGGGGTTCGCAAATGCAACACTCGCAAAAGCGAACAAATATCCGCAAAAGCGAACCCTAAGAACCCTGCTAAAGTCGGATTTGCAACATATCACTTCGCAAATGTGAAGAACACTCCACCCAGCTGGCATCGCAAAAGCAACAATTTGCTCGCAAAAGCGCATAGCTAGCTTTCGCAAATGCAAGGTCCCTCCCTAGCATCCTTGAGTCGCAATTGCGACTAGAATTCCGCAAATGTGATGACACCAGAACCAGCACACAAAGCTTAACAAAACAAATCCAAAAACTAATCTGAAACTCACCCGAGCCCTCGGGGCTTCGTACCAAGCATCAACACAAGTCTAAAAATAACATACGAACTCGTTCACGGCATGAAAATGATAAAATAAAATATAGAACCAAGAATTGGATATCAAAACCCATGATTTTCGAAAGAAAACTCGAGAACCTCTAGAATTGCAACCTAGCGTCCGAATCCTATCACACCAACTCCAAATGATACCAAATTTTGCAGACAAGTTCCAAATAGCATAACAGATATATTCCAAGTCCCAAAACCCAAATCCAAAACCGATATCCAAAAAGTCAAATCATGGTCAAACCTAATGAAATCTCTAAACCTTCAAATTGCCATCTTTCGACAAAATATGCCAAATCAACCTAGGGACCTCCAAATTTAATTCTGGGCATAAGCCTAAGTCCAAAATCACGATACAAACCTATCGGAGCTATCAAAATACTGTTCCAAGATCATTTTTACAAAAGTCAAACTTTGGTCAATATTTTCAACTCAAGCTTCTAAAATGAGAATCACTCATCCAAATCAATCCCGAAACATCCAAAAATCAAATCCAACCATACACGAAAGTCATAATATACTATATGAAGCCGCTCAAGACCTCAAATCACTGAAAGGAATGCCAAATCTCAAAATAACCAGTCGGGTTGTTACATTCTCCCCCTCTTAAACAAACGTTTGTCCTCGAACGTGCCAAGAGTCGTTCACAAGCCATCGAATCACTGTATAAACTCACCCTACACATACACACGGGTGATCCCATATCATCTCAAATAACATAAGACGGACCACACCATCTCCACCGAATATTAGTCCTTCCACCCATGCCAATAAGCCTTAGAATCAAATTTCCACATCCACCAAGGGCCCTATGATCACATAAACACACTGTACAATCCTCAACTAGCTGTAACAGCTCATGCATACCTCCACAAGGTATAATCACATGTTGTAACACATCGACCATAGGCTCGTAGCAACAACTCTGACCACAATAGCTTCCCATTACTAAATCTGAGTAACACCCCGAAAAATTTCTAAGTGTTTTAAGACCATTAAGAAGATTGATGGGTGCTAATTATATTAATTCGGGTATGAATAAGACTGATAATTTGAATAATATAAATGGATCATGATAATATATGTATGAGGTGCATTAAGAATAGTTTATGGTCTAAGAAGAGCCCTAAGGTTAAGTCAAGTTAAAAATTATATGATGGGATAAAGTTTCAAGTGAGTTTGCACAAGATCTAATTTTAAACGAGTATAATTCTCACAAAATGAAGAGTTATATGGTGTATAACCTATAAAATGAAAGCTCTTTGAGTCTAGCGTCCAACGCATAAAACCGTTCGTCATTTGGATATGTATAAATAAAGTTATAGCCATTTTACTGGACCTGTGTCATATGCGTGCCAAGATGCGCGGTCGCGCATATTTGAGACTTTCTGCCTCAGGTGCGCGGCCACTTGCCCAGGTGTGTGGACGCACACATAGGAGCTCATTTAATACCCTCAAGGCTGGGTATGGAGAGGGGTCAAGTCATTTTTGAGCTAAAACTTGATATTTTAGAGAGATGTAAAAGCATTTTAGAGAGAGAAGGAGTAAACCTAACATTCGAATCATCCAATCTTGCACTAATCTCCAAGAATCAAGGAATCTAATCACAAGATCTTTATCAAAGAGGTAAGGTTCCATAACCTAGTTTTCAATTTCGGGATTTGGATTAAAAGTAGGTCATAAGAAGTATGGTTCTCGGGTGTGAGAGTATTATGTATACTTGTATAGATTTATTATGGAAATATGAGTATGAATCAAGTATTGAAACTCATGGTATAGTGATTGGAAGGCATAAATTCTCAATTTAAATGAATACCCATTGTAGAAATTGAAAGATGATTATTTGATGGAATTTTGTTGGTTGGATGAGAATGGTTGGTCACACATGTGATGTTAGGATTATAAGTTGTTAAAGAATGATGGTGGGATGAATTGTTGGTAAATGATGGTAGTTGGAAGAACTAATTCTATGTTAAGAAATGTATAAATGTATGCCTACTAGGTGTTTGATAAAATGCCTAAATGACCAAATCTGGAAATTTGTTTACTAATATTGGTCCAATTGAATTATGTTGATATAGATTGAAGTTGTAAGAGTAGTGGGAGTTTTTAATATCACTAAAGAGTTGAATTAAGAAATCTCGATTTGTGACGATCTTATTATCGAGGGATTTCCAAGGAAATCATCGTGATTTGAGCCGTTAGGAGGTTGATACGCGTGGAATGAAATTTTCGGAGTATTGTACAGCTTGCTTGGTATTGGATTTGGCTTGTTCGAGGTAAATACCTCTTATAATCTTGGAGTTGAGGGTATGGACCCTGATTATACGTATTATGTGAATTGTTTGGAGGTGACGCACATGCTAGGTGACGGGCATGTGGGCGTGCACCATAGAAATTGTGGCGTAATTGGTTCTATGGAATTGTGTAGTCAAATAATCTTGGCATTATCCATGTAGTTTTATGTGTTAAAGAAATTAAGCTGAGAATCATGTTAAAAATCATGTTGAGGCTATATTCCAGTATTATTGAGACCCACAGAGGTCATATTGATGTTGAATTATTTGTTTAAATTGAAATTTCATAATCAGTCATATTGTTTCATTTCATATCATATCTCAGTCTCTGTTATTATTTATTGATACACCATATCATCATTTTGGGCTAGTTTCATGACATTATGAGCCCGAGAGATTGGAAAGAGTGATGACTGAGGGCCAGATTGTGAGGTTATTATTATGGGATCGGGCTGCACGCCACAACAAATTTTATTTACTTATGACTGGATCTGGCTTATGTTAGCGCTTGGGCTGAAAGAGCCCTTCCGGAGTCTGCACCCCCACAGCGAGCGTAGTTGATATATATATCTGGGATGGATCTTCCCTGGGCATGGATCTTTATTGGGCATGGATCTTCCCTTGCCATAGATATATATATTGAGGGATGGATCTTCACTAGGCATAGATCTTGACCGAAGCATTTATATTGAGGGATGGATTTTCCCTTAGCATGGATCTTGCCCGAATTATTTATATTGACGGATGGATCTTTCCTGGGCATGGATCTTGCCCGAAGCATTTATATTAAGAGATAAATTTTTTCTGGGCATGGATCTTGTCCGAATTATTTATATTGAGGGATGGATTTTCCCTTAGCATGGATCTTGCCCGAATTATTTATATTGACGGATGGATCTTTCCTGGGCATGGATCTTGCCCGAAGCATTTATATTAAGAGATAAATTTTTTCTGGGCATGGATCTTGTCCGAATTATTTATATTGAGGGATGGATCTTCCCTGGACATGGATCTTGTCCGAATCATTGATATTTGGGGATGGATATTCCCTTGGGTTTGATTGGCCGTATACAGTACTGAGTGATTGAGTACTCTGAGAGTGTGAGTACATGAATTCATCATTGTGCTATATTGCATTAGATATGCATACTCGATATGTAAGCATAAAGAAGTATTTTTCCTCATGCCATCTGATAATGAAATTTCTTATCGGTTGTTAAAGTTTTTGAGAAAAATCACATATTTCAGACTTACTCATATTTTTGGTGACTTTTGGCAAAGGATTTGAGTTTTATGGTTATACTTGAAAAGAAAATGTGTATTTTCCAGAATTGTATAAGAGCTGAGCATGTTATTGTTGAATTATTACTTGTTCTACTTTAAATTATATTGTTATGAACTGTTGTTGGTTATTGGAGTTGGACTCTGACCTTTGTTCCAGCTCGTCACTACTTTTAACCTAAGGTTAGGTTTGTTACTTATTGAGTACATGAAGTCGGTTGTACACATACTACACTTCTGCACCTTACGTGCACATTTTGGATGCTAATGTTGTTGTGCATGACGGGAGCTAGCATTGAAGATGTACCTGCGATCCAGTCACAACTGCCTCTTATTTTTGGTAGCTTTAGAATTATTAATCCTTTCATGTATATTTCAAACAGATGATGTATTTTATTTCACACAAACTTTGTAAATTCAAATCTTAGAAGCTCATGATTTGTACTACCAGTCCTTGGGGAGTGTATTAGAGTCAGTTAAATATTAATTGAATCTTATTGTTGTTATTTGGCTTTCCAAGCGGGTGAGGTTAGGTGCCATCACGGCTAGTCAGATTTTGGGTCGTGACAATCTGGTACCGGTAAATAGCCTCATATTGACTAAAACCTTGTCCCAAACCTTCCCAACACCGATAATGATGCAAGAAACATGTAAAACTCATAACTACTCACTCGAGCAACAAGCCACACCAAACGCCACCGGGGTACATACATCCTTATCCAAACCTAACAAGCACAACTGGGATATAACTAAACATGGAAAGAGAAACATATGAGAGAACTATCAAATATGTCCAACAGGTACAACTCACCATCGGTATCAAACTGCGGACCCAATCCACAAGGAAGAAGCAAGATACGTGCAACCACCACAACAAATCTTACCCTAACACGACGCCACAATGAAACCTAGCCCGGTACAAACACACCTATCCACAAAGAACATAAGATTCCCATCTTCCACTCGGAATCACAAGTAAGATAAACATCTCGAGAACTAAAACCTTCTACTAACTCAATCTCGTAGAACAAAACCATAACACATAACAAACTTTCCATACCTATAGAGCACCCAAATCACGAGTCGTGGCCAAACCACCCAGAAATCACATCAAAACCTACTACATTAATTAACAGAAAGTCCAACCAAGCCTTATGAAGCTCAATAGCAACCAAACCAGAACGATAGACACGTACTATCATAATAGAATCCCCCAATTGGCATGAACACATAAACAAAGTATAAGAATCACGAAACACAACCATATACGAAGCAGGGCAGGATGAAGCTTACCAATAAATGAGAACTCATCAAAATAATACTAATGCATCTCCATGACCAACCGAAACCATACCTATAATGACATTATCTGATGTAGTAACTTCAGTCCAACCAGAAAAACAATAACAGCGAGCTTGGCCTCCCTCTCTGGGATGGCCTCTACCCGTCTGGCCTCCATCCCTAGCTGGTGGTGTAGGTGTAGCGGCAACTGGAACAGAACCCATAGCCTGAATACTTTGTTGTGGTACACCCGAACAAAGTCTGGGACAATCTCTCACTATGTGCCTGGTATCCCCACACTCAAAGCAACCTCTCGCTGACGTAGCCGTGGAAGCTGTTCGGACAGGGTCCACTGAGACCTATGGATATATGAAGCACCACGTGAAACTTGAAGTGCAGACTGAATTGGATGGCCCACAAAACCTCTACCATGACGCACCCTACCTCACAAATAGGGATCAGTAGATCCTCCCGGTCCACGAGGCCTCTTAACCTCCATGTTCTCTCTCTCCTGGCCCCGCACACCCTCCATCCTCTGAGCGATCTTTACAACCTGCTAAAATGGAGTGTCTGTCTCCAACTCTCAAGCCATGCTGAATCTAAGACCATAACTGAGACCCTCGATAAATCTACTGACTCGCTCTTTGACTGTAGGAACCAAGGTAGGTGTATGTTGGGACAACTCGGTAAATCTGATGGCATACTCCGACAGTGTCATAGTGCCCTAGCGCAACTGCTCGTACTCTTTGTGCCACGCATCCCATAGGGTCTGGGGAAGAAACTCCCTAAAACACATCTCTGAAAACTGAGTCCTAGTGAATGGAAATGCATCAACTGGCCTACCCTCCTCGTAAGCTTGCCACCACCTATATGCTGCCACTGACAACTGAAATGTAGTAAAGGCTACTCCGCTCGCCTCCACAACACCTATGGTGCAGAGAATACGGTGGCACTTCTCTTGAAAATCCTACGCATCCTCAGTAATTACGCCACTGAAAGTAGGAGGATCATACTTCTTGAACTTCTCAAGCCTCTTCTGCTCCTCCTCTGATATTCCTTGCCTGACCTCATGCTGAACCAGAATAACAGGATGTACCGGAATAACATCCGAGCCCTGACCAACATGAGACCACCGCTCTGGAGTACGGGAGTTGGGAGTCTAAGCTCCTCCCCGATCTATGAAGTAACTAGTGCAACCAGAATCAGTCTCGCCTAAGCCAATGTACCAAACATGCTCAGGAACTGCGATAAAGTATATTGAAGCCCTCAAATGTAGCCCAGATAGTTTTCAACAAAGGTATGTACATGAGAAACGTTGTAACTTTACGCTTAACAGTCAACTCTAGGCATATCATAGCCTAAGCATTCTTTCGAGTATGAATACATGCCCTGTTGCTCGCATATTGGCTCAAAGCTCACATATATGCACACTTATAGCATGTAGCTATCACAAATAATTAACGCAACTAGTGCTTCCACTGAGTTTAAAGAAAATACTCATCTCAAATAGGCCGCAACCGGAAACAATATACTTCTGAGAACTCCCAGTCTCCAAATTCATCAAACACATGAATCACCGTAACTGATCTAAACTCCAGCACTAGAATGACTAATACATCTTCCATTCATGATCTTCCCATAAGGAATACTTTCATAATTCTTCCATGCCACATAGCAATAATTTGAATATCAGCAGTCTATCAACCAAATGAGTACTGCAATACCAATGAACATCTGTAAGTTAAAACATAATGCGGCTTTTGAAATGCGCACCCTTCTCAGGGATTACCGATCAATTATAACATTCATCTAATTATCTGAAATTAACCATTCTGTCCAAAATTCACGATCTTCCTTTAAAGAATGAACTGCCACATTGTACATGTAAATCTTAATCCCGCGCCACACACCACATCTATTATGTCATCATGTGACAAGCACGAGAATCTCATTATCAACTTTGTGTAACCAGCAAATTACATACCCGGTCATTCAGTAACCTTCATCTTGCTTCCTTCTAGGAGGAATTCATAATACACAGCACGTTCCCTACACCGGTAGAATATATCTGGTTCAACCCATGGTAGAAACCATTAAGAACACTTTGAAATCTATTTGCACATAGCCAAGATATCAGAACTAAATCCCTATAATTCCACCAAGCCACACAAGTTGCCAAATCCAAGAGTATTTCCACAAAACACCCATAAAACATCACCTCATCATAAGAACTAAAAGAATCGAGCATACCATTACCATACTGATCCAGCATGTTACCCATTTGTCCTATTTTCTCCGAGTTTCTTTAGGATTATCCTCAAGTTGCCATTTCTCCTTGTCAGAACACCACTACTTTACCCAAAGCTCACTACAAGACATCCTAACATAAAACTACACCACCTTAAGGCCCATAAGTCACTGTATTCTTCTTAAGCACCTCCATAAATACCACAACTGTAACACTCACTCTGAAAATACCTTATGCGAATTTAAAATTGTTCCTCTTTCCTTTCTTATACTAAAATGTAGAATCCATTAAAACCCTCTCGAGAGTCATCCACTCTGCTCAAATCTGTGCTCCTTTAGCATGATTAACACTCAAAGAAGTAACCCTCACTCAACACGACCAATCGAGTTCATACTTCATGCGCATTACATCCTTAAATTAACAACTTAATCATTCCATAATTTTTATATTTTCATAAAGTTCAATGTAACCCGTATCCAGAAATTTACTTACCCTAGTCATCCTCGATCTCTACCTCTGTAAGTCATAAATAACCCACAAGTATACCTCAAACCAAAATTAAAATGTAACATATATCCATGAAGTTAAATTGTCAATAGCAGACTTCCCCACTTGGCTCAAAGCCATAGAACAAAACACTCGATAACTCATAATACCCACACTTCATTACGGCCATAATACTGCAGTTAGTTCAACGAAAATGCTTCTCAAGCTTATGCAACACCCACTATAAAATACCTCAATCATCCGCTAAGTTAGCATTTATTCTTGTGACAATCAAGTCCAATTTTCTCAACCCGATTCAAATTCAAATCTCAACACATACGCCACATTGGTAGAAAAACAACTCTCTATTCACATCATAAGGAACACACCTACATACATTACTGCGCAGGAGATAACCCACCTACTTAGTCTCAAATTGGCATCTTGTTATACCCTTTCGCAACCACAATTACTATGAAATCACTTAATCTTTCTGAGTCCAAACTCATTAACCAGACACGAGAATTTAATTTGTCCCAAAATTTAACAATAGTGAAAGATCATTCAAAACATTCACACTCGATACTATACGTCACATCAAAACGAAAATCAAACACCCAATGGCCTTCTTTTACATTTCAAGGAAACACTTCTTGTCACATTCAAATCGTCTTAACATATCCCGCAGTTACATCATACTCATCACAAAGCTATTTCACCTCTCATCGAGCCACAAATTCCAGTGTAGGGTCATTACCAGACATATGAGTCCAATTGTACAGGTTACAACTGAAGCTACCGAGCTCAAGCTACGGTCTAACCATGGCCTCAAGTCCTCCAGACTGGTCCATCACCAGAACACAAAATACTCACCTCGAACCTCGTTCATAGAATCACAAGCTGGCGATGCACAACTGATACTGAGTGCTCATGTGCGCATACGAATACGTGGAAGGAATTCAAAGAGTTATGTTCTAAGCTGAATCAATCCCGCACGATAAGGAAAGAAAGATGGGAAGTATATATATCCTAAATTCTCTGTAGCCTCTCGAAGATAAGTATGGACGTCATCATACCGATCCGCAAGACTCTACTAGGAACTTGCTAATGACTTGTAGAACCTATGAACCTAGGGCTCTGATACCACCTTGTCACGACCCAAAATCCAACTAGTCGTGATGGCACCAAACCCAACCCGTTAAGTAAGCCAATTACCAACTATCCAACTTCAATAATAATTATTAAAGTAATTTAAGTGAATAAAAGTCTTAATCTTGTACAATCCCTAAGAACTGGTAGTATAAATAATGAGCTTCTAAAAATAGAGTATACAAAGCGGAAATGAAACAATTACATAGTCTGTTTGAATAATACATAAACAGAGCTTTTATAAATCTAAGGCTACCATGAACACGAGGAAGCTACAATAGGAATGCTGGTACATCTTCAAATCCTGCAATCATCGAGCACATCAACAACAACAGCCAACATCTGCACGCAATGTGCAGAAGTGTAGTATCAGTACAACTGACCCTATGTACTAAGTAAGTAACAAACCTAGCCTTAGGTTGAAAGTAGTGACGAGCTTCTACCAAGGTCGGGTCCAAAACCATTAGTCCACAACAGTCCATAACAACATAAAGCAAATAATACCAGAAGTAACTCAAAGATAAAATGCTCGGCCAAATCATGATTTCAAAAATATTAGTTCTTCCTTTCAAGTACATCAGTGAAAAATCCAAATCGTTTACCGAAATTTCCAAAAATATGAATAAGTTTGAAAGCAATAATTTTCCCAAAATCTTCAATCATAAATGATATGTTTCAGTTTCTTTCCAGATAACCCATGTAAAACAAATGCATCACTATGCCCATCTGTCAACAAGTGTGAGAAATCATGAATAATGTGATACCGTACAACATGAGGAAAACACATCTCTATGCATAAATGCCATGTGTGCATGTCAATGCAATGTATCTCAGAGATTGTACTCATGTACTCACACTCTCAGAGTACTCAATCTCACTGTCTCGCATTCTCTCTCACTATGCTCAGCACACTCAAACACTCAGCGTTGTACAATACCTGCTACGGCGTGCAGCCCGATCCCTGTTTATAGTCGACTGAGCTCATTGGGAGTGTGTACAGACTCATGAGGGGCTCCTACAGCCCAAGCGCTATAAGCACGGATAACTCACGTGCTATAATATCATATCTGGATCCGCACAGACAACTCACATGCTGCACGGACAACTCACGTGCTATAGTAATATCTGGATCCGCACGGCCAACTCACGTGCAATAGTATAATATATGGATCCACACGGCCAACTCACGTGCTGCACGACCAACTCACGTGCAATAGTATAATATATATAAAGCCAACATGGACTGCTGCGGCGTGCAGCCCGATCCCAAAATATATATCTTCACAATCAGGCCCTTGGCCTCCCTCAGTCATCAATATCTCCAGTCTCTCCCTCATGGGCTCACAATGTCATGAGAATAGCCCAAAATGATGATATGATGTATCAATAAATAACAACAGAGACTGAGATATGATATGCAATGAAATGAATATGACCGAGTATGAATTTTCAATTTAAAATAAATAATTCACAATAATATGACCTTTGTGGGTCCCAATAATACTGGCACATAGCCTCAACATGATTTTTAATATGATTTTCAGCTCATTTTCTTTAACTCATAAAACCGCATGGAAAATGCCAAGATCATTTAACTATAAAATTCTACAGAAACAATTATGTCACAATTTCTATAGTGCACGCCCACACGCCCGTCACCTAGCATGTGCGTCACCTCCCAACAATTCATGAAATATATATATTCAGGGTTCATACCCGCAACTCAAAGATTAGAAGAGTTACTTACCTCAAAACGTGAAATTCCTTACTCTGCTATGCCTTTGTCTCGCAAATCGACCTCCGAATGCCTCGAATCTAGTCACAAATAATTCGTTTCAGTCAATAAAAATTATTGAAAATAGTTCCATAAGCAAATACTAATTTTCCATAAAAATCTGAAATTTAACTAAAAAATCGCCCGTGGGACCCACGTCTCGGAACCCGACAAAAGTTACAAAATCCGAAAGTCCATTCAACCACGAGTCTAACCATACCAATATTACCAAAATCCGACCTCAACTCAACCCTCAAATCTATAAATCTTATTTCTAATTTCTAAGTTCCAATCTCCGATTTACACCTCAAAATCATGTAATCTTGTCGGATTATTCAATGATAATTCAATATTATGGAGTAGAAATGATCACAAGGGACTTACCTCAAGTTTTTCTTGAAAATCTATCAAAAATCGCCTCTCCTCAAGCTCCAATTTGTCAAAAATGGCTAATGGGACGAAGTCCCTGCTTTATAATTGTGCCCAGACTGCCTCAGTTTTGCCTTGATCTTGACCTTCGTTCGAGGTCCTCGATCCTGGGTCTCGATCCGAGGCCTCGATCATGGCCCTCGACCCTGGCCTTAGATCATGTGTTCGACCCTGGCCTTCGATCATGTGTTCGACCCTGGTCTTCAACCCTGGCCTTCGATCATGTCTTCGACCCTGGTCTTCAACTCTGCCTTCGATCGTGACCCTCGACCCTGGGTCGATCGTGGCTTCGATCCTGATCCTTAACCCTGCCTTTGATTCTGATCCTCGACCCTGCCTTCAATCATGGTCCTTAACCATGCTTTCGATCGTGGCCCTCTACCCTGGGCTCAATCGTGGCCCTCGACTCTGGGCTCGATTTTCTGGCAGAAGGAATTTCCAATAGAAGGAAATTGCAGCAGTTGTTGTAGTTCAATTTTTGATCAGTTAACCATCCGAAACTCACCCGAGGCCCTCGGGACATCAACCAAATATACCAACAAGTACTAAAACATCCTACAAACTTAGTCGAATCCTCAAATCACCTCAAACAATGCTAAAACCATGAATTACGCCCTAATTCAAGCCTATTGAACTTTGAAACTTTCCATTTCTACAAACAACGCCGATACCTATCAAATCACGTCCGATTGATCTCCAATTTTGCACACAAGTCACAAATGATATAACAGACCTATTAAAATTTTCAGAATCAGATTTCGACCCCGATATCAAAAAGTCAACCCCCCGATGAAACTTTCCAAAATTCAACTTTCGGTATTTTAAGCCTAATTCCACTACGGACCTCCAAATAATTTTTCGGACACGCTCCTAAGTCCAAAATCACCATACGGAGCTATTGGAATCATCAGAATTAAATTCTGAGGTCGTTTACATATAAGTCAATAACCGGTCAACTATTTCAACTCAAGCTTCCAACATGAAAATTCATTCTTCCAAGCTAACTCCGAAATACCTTAAAACCAAAGCCGACAATTCACACAAGTCATAATACCTCGTAGGAAGTTATTCAAGACTTAAAATAGTTGAAAGGAATGTAAATGCTCAAAATGACCGGTCGGGTCATTACAAGTAGTGACGAGGTACAGTCAAGGCACCTACTAGGCATAATAACATGTGCAAGTATTAATATAAAGCTAACAGAGGAACGGATATCAATATAAGGCTGAACACGGAAAGAATAACAATATAACACTAGCAAAAGAAAAGTAGAAGCAACAAATAGCAACAAGGAGTAAACAGGTGATAATGCTGCAAAGTATTCAGAACACAATTAAAGTACCAGTGAAACCAATTAAGAAACACAAATGACAACCAAATAATCAACCTCTCTTACACAAGGTTTACACAAGAATCACCCTGAGGTACCACACCTCCTAATCACAACTTACGGGTCCCTAAATCACGAATCATAATAACAAGGCATCTCGTTCCCACATTACTAATCACAACAGCACGAACTCACGTGTTGCACGGACAACTCACGTGCCAATACCATTAATACCTCAGATCCTACTCCTGGACTGATATAGGTGACATGTTATGGTGTATGCTTGTGCAAGTGTACCATCTCAGTTCAAGTCAATAAGTAGAATCAAAGATACCGAGTGGCATATTAGAAACAGCACAATAAAACCCATAATATGCATGACACACACAAGAAAGTCATACCACAACACATATACCTAAACAACAATGCCCCTAAGCCATTACAAATCATCCCTCGACATAGCCCACCTTGTCTCGCCGTGTGCGCAATAATGCATATCAATAATTATCCCACATTGTCTCTCCATATGCGCAAACGCTTTATATATAGCCCACCATGTCTCTCCGCATGTACAAATATCAATGATAACAAAAGCACGGACAACTCACGGACAAATACCTCGACAATCCTCTCAGCATTCCACATATTCCAAAACACAACACCACCACATGACAACAACTCGCACCACACATGCTCATATGCCACACAATTTCCATAATAACAATACCAATGCCACAACAATACATAAGGCACGACTCAACAACACCGAGTGCAGCAACAACAATAATAACATGAAAGTACGGTAAATAGATCAACACAAGAATTACAACAACACAACAAAACGTAAGAATAAACTCAACAATGAAAGAGATAACATGTAATAGTGACTTCAAATAAGAATAAATCAACAATAAAAAGGGTAACATGAAATGAAAATTCAAACAAGAATAACTCGACAATAAAAGATGTACTAACTTCAATTAAAGTATATATGAGCAAGCTTGACAATAAAAGATAGAGCATGTACTAACAACTTCAAATATAGTATGTAAGAGTAGACTTAACTAAGGTAAGTATAACATGCTATGACAACTTCAATTACATGCATGAAAGAAGACTAGGGACCTCCAAATTTAATTTCGGGCATACGCCCAAGTCCAACATCACAATACGAACCTATCAAAGCCATCAAAATACTATTTCAGGATCATTTTTACAAAAGTCAAAGTTTGGTCAATATTTTCAACTCAAGCTTCTAAAATGAGAATCACTCACCCAAATCAATCCTGAAACATCCGAATATCAAATCCTACCATACATGCAAGTCATAATATACTATATAAAGTCACACAAGACCTCGAACTACTGAACGGAACGTCATAGCTTAAAACGACCAGTCGGATCGTTACACTTCTCTAACAAAAACTTTCCTTTCATATACTTAGGAGCACCTATCTACCCAGGAAGAAAAACGATTGAATACTTCAATGTGAGTAGAAGAATCCTAGGCTGAAACGGAAAACTCATGTCATATGGAGGAAAAGTTGTCCTTATAAAGGTTGTCTTTACTCCATCCCAATGCATATTCTAGCTGCTATAAATCCCCCAAAGACAACCCTTCAGATCATAGAAAAGCAGTGTTGCAAATTCATCTGGGGTAACTCAGAGGAAAAAAAAAGCTTCATTGGTTTTCATGGTCCTCTTTATATTTTGCTAAAGAGGAAGGAGGGGCAGGTCTCAGGTCCATAATGGATATTGACAAGGCTTTTGCTGGAAAAGTATGATAAAATTTTATAACAAAGAATTTCCTTTGGAGGGAGTTTATGGAAGCTAAATACTGCAAGAAATTACACTCAGTTGCAGCCACATGGAAGAATGTCACTCACAGATTTGGAAAAGAATGATGGACATCAAGAATAACGCTAAACTATTCATAAAATGGAGGCTAAATGAGGATAAAATCTCATTCTGGTGAGATAATTTGATACGATCCGAGATAAAAAAAAATAACGGAATATGAAAATAATAATAATTAAAGCAAAATTAATGATATGTTTGATTAAGATAATCAAAAGTAGTCTGAATAATAAAATATAAAAGAAAATCTAGAACCCTAAGTGAACGTCTCAAGAAACAATTAAAAAACTATCTGATTGCCTCAAAGAACGGCAATTAGAACCCTAGATATAAAGAAAGGAGAAGAAGATTACGTACCCTCAAGAACCCAAGTCTTGAAAACATGTAATCCAAAGTTGAACTCGATCTCTCAAGAGTTTTCTTATGTCAAAATATGCTAAGTGGCTAATGAGATAACCCTAGGCTATTATAAATACCCAATGGGTAAAATAGGAAAAGTTTCAAAGTTAATTTCCAAAAAACAACTTGCTAGGCCAAACCGTAGCCTCAACCATAACCCCAACCGTAACACACAGTTGAACAATGACGAATTCTAGAAGCTTATTTTCTTTAGTTCTTCAGGCCCCTCTTGAACCGTAGCCAACGGTTGGTGAAACCGTGTCACACGGTTTGACTTGGGGTCTTGATTCTTCAATTCTCAAGACTCCAAACATGGTATTCTTTGCATGAATCCACAAAGTGATTCTCCAAACATCTTCTAGTCACTTGTTGAACATCATGCAACTCCTTAGCATGCATAAATTGGATATTCTTAGAATTAGAGCGGGTCAACGGTCCACTAGATAATTTGGCGTCATTCTCAATATTCTCCATTTTTCCCGGACTATCAAGAATCATATTATAATTGGCCAGGACATGGATCACTTGTCAATCTAATAAGATTTACGACAAGGGCAGAGACACCGTCCTGGACTTCACAATAGAAGGTGAATGGAACTTGAATGCACTAAGGAATACCCTCCCGGTACCAATTACTACACAAATTTCTCGTATGGAACCCCCGAAAGGTCATTTGTCGGATCAATCCTTTTGAACTATTAACAACAATGGTTCCTTCACTGGCAAATCTGCATGGCAAGCTATGAAACAAACCAACACCCCTTCCATGTCAGCCAACAGAATATGGTACAGAGGTATCCCCTTTAAGATTTTTTTTGTCATGCTTAGACTTATCGATAATAAACTTCCCACATTTGATATTGTCACTAGGTTTGGTTTCACCGTGCATTCCAAATGGTCATGCCGCAAATCCCCAAAAATTGAAACTATTGAACATATTTTATAGAAACTGAAGGGGCAACTGCAGCATGCAATGTTATGGTGATACTTGTGGAGTTAAAAAGAATACAGGGCTTAAATAAAATCTCTTTAGTTGCTGGTTATCCAAACCAAAGAGTGATGCCCACTCTTTCGTATTTGTTGGTTTTTTAAAAGATGGGGTAACAAGAATATTAAAAATATTGATTGAACAAATCTCTCAATAATTTTATTAAGCATAACAAGGCTTTAAATAGCTAATTAGGAACAAAAAATCCACAAAATTTAAAATTCAAAAAATCTAAAATATCTCAACTAACATAAACAATCTAACAGAAATTTAAAATTGAAATTTATTCTAAAACTAAGCAACTTATTCTGCTAAAAACGTTACTGCAGTAACTGAAAGCAACAAAACTTTAACACTCCTCCTTTGCTTCAGTTGCTGCAATTTAAAACTTGCTCTTCCTCAATTCTTGCTTCTGTTATTTGTGCTTGATGATTCTTTTGAACATCACTGAAATTGCACACTTTTGTAGCGCAGTTCTTTTTCTCCTTTTCTTCCTTCTTTTTCGTCTTATGGTTTTGTGTATAAAAAACACCCTTAGTGACCTTGTCTTTTTTGAAATCTCTTTTGAAAGTATTTGATTCTGGACAATGATAGGATTTTCAGGGATTGCTCGTAAGGATTGTTCTTCCACTACAACATTCAACAAATCATAGGTTTTAAGATATGATTTTATTTTCACTGAAAAAATTCGATAGTTTTCGCTAGTGAAAGTTTGTGGGGCATTCAAAGAGAGACTGTTGTTTGCCATGTTTGAAAATGGGTTTAAAAATTGATATTGGTTAAAAATGAGCTGGAAATGGTTCTTTGGAAGATCTCACAGATCCCGTAAGACCAATGAAGCTCTTGAAACCACTATTGGTTTTTTAAAAGATGGGGCAATAAAAATATTAAAAATATTGATTGAAAAAGTCTCTCAATAATTTTATTAAGTATAACAAGGCTTTAAATAGCCAATTAAGAACAAAACATCCACATAATTTAAAATTCAAAAAATCTAAAATATCTCAACTAACTTAAACAATCTAACAGAAATTTAAATTGAAATTCATCCTAAAACTAAGCAACTTATTCTGCTAAACACGTTACTGCAGTAACTGAAAGAAACAAACCTTCAACACTCATCCTTTGCTTCAGTTGCTGAAATTTAAAAGTTGCTCCTCCTCAATTCTTGCTTCTGTTGTTTGTGCTTGATGATTGTTTTGAACATCACTGAAATTGCACACTTTTGTAGTGTAGTTCTTTTTCTCCTTTTCTTCCTTCTTTTTCGTCTTATGATTTTGTACATAAAAGATACCCTTAGTGACCTTGTCTTATCTGAAATCTCTTTTGAAACTATTTGATTATGGACAATGGTAGGATTTTCAGGGATTGCCCGTAAGGATTATTCTTCCACTACAACATTCAACAAATCATAGATTTTAAGATATGATTTTATTTTCACTGAGCAAATTTGATAGTTTTCACCAGTGAAGGTTTGTGGGGCATTCAAAAAGAGACTACTATTTGCCATGTTTGAAAATGGGTTTAAAAATTGATATTGGTTAAAAATGATTTGAAAATGGTTCTTTGGAAGATCTCACAGATCCCGTAAGACCAATGAAGCTCTTGATACCACTGTTGGTTTTTTAAAAGATGGGGCAGCAAAAATATTAAAAATATTGATTGAAAAAGTCTCTTAATAATTTTATTAAGCGTAACAAGGCTTTAAATAGCCAATTAGGAACAAAAATCCACATAACTTAAAATTTAAAAAATCTAAAATATTTCAACTAACTCAAACAATCTAACATAAATTTAAAATTGAAATTCATCCTAAAACTAAGCAACTTATTCTGCTAAAAACCTTATTGCAGTAACTAAAAGCAACAAAACTTCAACACTCACCCTTTGCTTCAATTGCTGTAATTTAAAAGTTGCTCCTCCTCAATTCTTGCTTCTGTTGTTTATGCTTGAGGATTGTTTTGAACATCACTGAAACTGAAATTACTTATCGATGCTATCAACAAGCGAGAAGATGGACCATGGCAACTTACTGACATACCGGAGAAGATCACAAATCCGAAATAAGGAGGCAACGTAACTATACTTTCTCACATTGTTATAGAGAAGCTAACTACACAGCTGACCTCTTGGCTAACTTGAGCCTTCACATGAAATATATCCTCTACCTTCTTCAGGGAAGCTAATTCTTTGAGCTACTTTGAAGATTGAAAGAGACCAACTAATCAATTTCATGATTACCACAAAAAAGAATTATTATTTTTTTCTTTTTGGTTTTTGGATACAAACTTTATAGGATGGAGTTTATCCTCAAACTTGTACCATAAGGTAAGGCTGGAAAGTGGACCGGTCTAGGCACGGGACCGACCAGGGACCGCAGGCCAAACGGGCCAAACGTTAGAACCGGTTTTAGTGGGCCGGGGCCGGTCTCGTGGGCCGGTCTTATGCTTTGGGCCTCCCAGGACCGGGACCATTTGGCCCGCCAGGAACCGGTTCCCTCGCGGGCCAAATGGTCCCAACGGTCAACTTTAAAAAAAAAATTTAAATTTAAAAAATAGTCGTCGGCTATTTATAAAATAGCCATTTAACCCCAACTTTATTTTAACCCAAACTTTTTATAATTACACTTTTTCTCTATTTTCAACTATAGATACCCCTCATTATTTCATTTTTCTTACAAAATCATCAATCTGTCATAATTTCTCTCTAATTTTCTTCTATAATTGCTACTATTGCTTACTTTATTGTTACAATTTGTGAAAATATTGTGAAGTTGCTGAATTGAAGTCTTCAAGTCTTCGACGATAATCAATTTTCAACAAGTTATTCGTCAATTCAGTAAACGCGTTCCAACTCTTAAGTTTTAATATTATAGTTTTATTTATTTTCTATTACTTTATTAATTAAGATGACGTCCTTAAAAAATATTTTTGGTAAAAATAAGGAAAAATCCAAGAGTGGCGAATCTAGTACTCAATCTGTTCCTCCTCCACTGCCCCGAACCAAACCCCATATCCGTCCAACACCTGCTATTCTTGATAGCGATAATAATTTATTACAATTTACTGATAGTCAATTTTGCCATAATATTAGAGCTGATGACCAATTAGACCATGAATTAACGAATGCTCTTTATTCTAATCCAACTATTGATGAAAATGATGTCGAGGAAATAGATTATGATGAAACTCAACCAAATGATGATACACCCACTAGTCCTGCTCCTGATGTTAACCCAACTAGGGAGAACCCTGCTAATTTAAATGATGTCCCATCTGATACTCCTATTACTACCCCTACGTTTTCTAGAGAACCTAGCAAACGGACGGAAACATCTCCCGTTTGGCCATTGTTTACTCAACTAATTCCAGAAAATAAAGCTAAGTGTAAAACTTGAGGCACGAAGTTAGTTTTTAAATATTTTGGATCGCGGAAGGGGAAACGGGAACTTTGGCTAGACACATAATGAAACACCCTCAAGATAGAGTGAGATATCTTCGTCTGAAAGCTTTGGCCGAGGGGAAATGTCTACCTACCCCTAGTCAGGTTGACCCTAGTACCGGTTCAAATCAATTTCAACAGGGAAATAACACTGTTACCGGTGGTATTTTATATTATGATCCAAAAAAGATCGGG